>VSMD01045048.1:0-58421 GCA_008750895.1 Mirza zaza | reverse complement strand
AATTAAGAGGACAGGCCGGGCGCGGTGGCTCACGCCTGTAATCCTAGCACTCTGGGAGGCCGAGGTGGGTGGATAGCTCAAGGTCAGGAGTTCGAAACCAGCCTGAGCAAGAGCGAGACCCCGTCTCTACTATAAATAGAAAGAAATTAATTGGCCAACTAAAAATATATAGAAAAAATTAGCCGGGCATGGTGGCGCATGCCTATAGTCCCAGCTACTCGGGAGGCTGAGGCGGGAGGATCGCTTGAGCCCAGGAGTTTGAGGTTGCTGTGAGCGAGGCTGACGCCACGGCACTCACTCTAGCCTGGGCAACAAAGCGAGACTCTGTCTCAAAAAAAAAAAAAAAAAAAAAAAAAAATTAAGAGGACCCACATAGGATTGCCAACTTAGTGTTTTGCCACACAAGAGCATTTTCCCTTAAATTGTCAGTTACTCCCATCATGTCACAGAAGAAAAGTGATTTTTAACATCCCTAGACGGGACTGCCGGAAGCCTATCATTGCAGAGAGAGCCCGTCCCAGATCTCTGCTGTCCGACAGAACACTCTGCAGTGATAGAACGTTCTAGATCAACGCTGTCCAACACAGCCACACTAGTGGCGCTGGGCAGCTGGAATGTGGCTGGTGGGGCCAAGGAATTGAATTTTAGATGTGATTTAGTTTTACTGATGATTTAAATAACTACACAGGCCAGGGGCTGCCATCCCGGACAGCACTGCTACAGACCAACACCAGAGGAATATTCTAGAGAACCCTCACTGCTGCACTAATTGCTATGGCTAAAATTGGAAATCGCTCTGTGTCTCTCAAGAGGAACTCCTACGTTCTATATATTAACATTCAGAGGATGCTGAAACAAACGGTGGAATGAAAAAGGGCAAGTTTCTGAAAAGTAGGTACATGCTCCCATTCATGCAATGAGTCCATGCAAAGCAGTACTAAATATATTTTATGGAAACATATACATGAATGTAAACGTATGTTTTAAAACTACTCATGGCCGGGGTAGTGGCTTATGCCTATAATCCCAGCACCTTGGGAGGCTGAGTCAGGAGGATTGCTTGAGGTCAGGAGTTTGAGACCAACCTGGGCAACATAGCAAGACTCCATTTCTACAAAAAATAGAAAACTGAGCTGGGTGTGGTAGCACCTGTAGTCCCAGCTACTCAGGAGGCTGAGGCAAGAGGATCACTTCAGAGAAAAGAATGGAATGTAGGTTATGCTCCTCTGTGACGACTGTTTATGTACTTTTAAAAATGCAAATTTTTGAATGGGTGTACATGGTTCCAAACAATCAAATGATGCTAAAGTAAAGGGCATACAGTAGAAAGTCTCCCTCCTGCACCTCTTGGTCTATGCCCCAGCGCTGGTCCCAGAGGCAACCATCTGATGAGACTCTGAAACTTCCAGAAAATATGTACGCACATGGGCAAATATTGGCACTATTCTGCACCCTTCCCTTTTTTTTTTTTTTTTTTTTTTGAGACAGTCTTTCTAGAGTACCATGGGTTCAGCCTAGCTCACAGCAACCTCAAACTCTTGGCTCAAGTGATCCTCCTGCCTCAGCCTCCCGAGTAGCCGGAACTACAGGCATGCACCACCATGGCCGGCTCATTTTTCATATATATATATATGAAAAATTAGCGGGGCATGGATATATATAGTTGTCCAGCTAATTTTCTTTCTGTTTTTAGTAGAGACAGGGTCTCACTCTTGCTCAGGCTGGTCTCGAACTCCTGAGTTCAAACAATCCCTCTGCCTCCCAGACTGCTAGGATTACAGGCGTGAGCCACCACTCCCGGTCACGCCCTTCTCTGTTTTAAACATAAGCATCTTGTAGAGCATTCTAGTCAAATATGAAAGGAGCTTCCTCTGTTTATTTATAAAAAGGAAACTGCAGCCCTTACATTGCACAGAGCTGTCAAAACTCTGTGGCTTGTAATGTGTAATAACACAAATACGATTCCGGTATGGAAACACTGCAAACAAACAAGACGTTTGAGTAATTGTGAATTTTGGGTGATGGGAATATAAGCGACTGCTCCTTTTAAAATACTTTTTAGGCCGGGCGTGGTGGCTCACGCCTGTAATCCTAGCACTCTGGGAGGCCGAGGCGGGCAGATCGCTCGAGGTTAGGAGTTCGAAACCAGCCTGAGCAAGAGCGAGACCCCGTCTCTACTATAAATAGAAAGAAATTAATTGGCCAACTAATATATATAGAAAAAATTAGCCGGGCATCGTGGCGCATGCCTGTAGTCCCAGCTACTCGGGAGGCTGAGGCAGGAGGATTGCTTGAGCCCAGGAGTCTGAGGTTGCTGTGAGCTAGGCTGACACCACGGCACTCACTCTAGCCTGGGCAACAAAGCCAGACTCTGTCTCAAAAAATAAATAAATAAAATAAAATAAAATAAAAAATACTTTTCAGTACTTTTCCAATTTCTTGAGATTTAAAGTGAGTTCATTTCTCTGTCTCTATTTCCCTCCCTCTCACCCCAGCTGTGAAAACACCCTTCCGTTGGGAAAACGGAAATACGCAGAAACCCGCCCACCTGTCCCGTCCCCACTGAGGGGGTGACTCCTGTGTCCCAGGCACCCGACCCAGCATCAGCCTTCACTGCCGAGCTTGACCCTGAGAGGGTCACAGAGACGGGCAGACCCACTTCCGGGTGTCTTTGTGCGGCGCGCCTGCTTTGCCAACCCAGCCAGTCCCACGGCCACTTACCCGAAAGGACTCCCAGGGTGAGGACGACCACGACAGTGGCCACCAGTCCGGTGACAGCCACTCGGCAGCACGCGGCGTCTGGGCTGGGGACTTCCTTGGTTGCCCGGGGCACGAGCTGCAAGCCAGCCGCGGCGGGCTCCATGGCTTGGGGACACCCAGACAGCGACCTAGATGCCAGCAAGACAGGGCGGAAACAGGGTCAGAGCTCGCGTGTCTTCCCCTGAGCAAGGGTCGCGGCAGGGCCCTTTCTGGTACTGCTACAAAGAATGAGTTTCCTACAGGTGCTGTAACAAGTGACTGCACGTTAGTGGCTTAAAGGGACACAGATTAATCTTCTTACAGTTCTGGAAATAAGGAGTCCTGACATCAAGGCGAGGCAGGGCCGGCTCCTCCTGGGGGGTCCAGGGCAGAACCTGTCTCCTGCCTTTCCCGGCGTCCAGTGGCCACCCCCGTCCCTCTGCCCGGGGCCCTTCCTCCCCCTCCAGAGCCAGCAGCCCAGCGACTTCCAGTCTCTCTGCCCCCCCTCCCGCCCCTCGTGGGAGGACCCTGTGCGGACACTGGGCCCCTGGGCCACCCAGGGTCACCTCCCGTCTCAAGGTCCTTGACTCAATCTGATCTGCAGAGCCCATTCTAACCCTAACCCTAACCCTAACCCTAACCCTAACCCTAACCCTAACCCAAGATCTGGAGATTAGGACGTGGAGCTGTTTCGTGGCCATTAGGCAACCTGTCTTTATGCCTCAGCACTCGGGGAGCTCGCCAGTCCCCTGACACCCCCCCCCCCCCCGTCTGCATCAAAGCCCCTCTCCATAGACTCAGAGCTGCATGGCTCTGAGTCTGCATGGCTTGAGCCTCTGTCATGGCATAATTCTCGTTTATCCGGGCCTCTCCCACTGGGCTCAGGGCCGTGGAGCCCGCACAGCGCGGCCAGGCTGGAGGGACAGTGAGATGAATAGGGCTTCTATGTTCCATGCGGGCCAGCAGCGCAGTTCTTTCTGTGGGCTGGCGGTGGTGATGACAAGACACTTTAGACAACACAGAGATGCCCAGAAACCCGGTGGGGTGGAGCTGGCAGAGGCCGCCCGGCTGAATGGGCACAGTGTGTGTGTGTGTGTGTGTGTCCCTGAGCTCGTGCACTAAATGCCACTTTCTAGCTCCAATCACAGAAGTGAATCTTGCTGTCTTTTGTTCCTAAAACATTTCATCAGGTGATTCTCAGAGATTCCCTGGATCCCCAGAAGGCGGCTCAGCTCAAGTGTGGGAAGAAAGCCCTGAGTGTTGTGCGGCCTGGTCCCCAACCCCCACATCTCCCCTTTCCCGCTGGCTGCAGAGGGTGGCGGCCGGGCGGAGGGTGGCCGTTCTCAGCAGGGACACACATGGCCAGGAGGGGATGTCCTGGCCAGGGGAGGGGATGTCCTGGCCAGGCCCCAACACGGGGCTGTCAGACTGAACAACAAACACACGGCACACTCAGATATGTTTGCATTTCAGATAAACAACAACAACTTTTTTTTCCTGCTATAAATATTTCCCAAATATTGCATGAGACTGACATACTGGTATTAATACTAAAATATATCCTGGATGGCCGGGCGTGGTGGCTCACGCCTGTAATCCTAGCACTCGGGGAGGCCGAGGAGGGTGAATGGCTCAAGGTCAGGAGTTCGAAACCAGTCTGAGCAAGAGCGAGACCCCGTCTCTATTGTAAATAGAAAGAAATTAATTGGCCAACTAATATATATAGAAACAATCAGCTGGGCATGGTGGCGCATGTCTATAGTCCCAGCTACTTGGGAGGCTGAGGCAGGAGGATCGCTCGAGCCCAGGAGTTTGAGGTTGCTGTTAGCTAGGACGCCATGGCACGCACTCTAGTCTGGGCAACAAAGTGAGACTCTGTCTCAAAAAAAAAAAAAAATATATATATATATATCCTGGGGACAGGTTCTTCTGAAAACAGGACCCAGTGGATGGCCATACATACGCGCGCGCGCGCACACACACACACACACACACAGATTGAGGTTTATTTTTAGGAATTGGGTCACACAATTATGGGGCAGGAGTGTGCAGGGCAAGCCGGAGCCCCGCAGAAGACCAGATACTGTGGCTTCTGTCCCTTGGCCACCTAGAGGGAGAATTCCCTCTTGCTGAGGATTGGCAATCTCTTCTGACAGCTTGAGCAGGAGCGAGACCCCGTTTCTACTAAAAATAGAAAAATTAGGCAGGCGTGGTGGTGGCACCTATTGTCCCAGCTACTCGGGAGGCTGAGGCAGGAGGATCGCTTGAGCCCAGGAGTTGGAGGAGGCAGTGAGCTGTAATGACACCACTGCACTCCATGACAGAGTGAGACCCCATCTCTTAAAAAAAAAAAAAAAGGATAAGATGTTGAATTTTACGTCATGTGTATTTTACCACAAGAAAGCAAACAAGAAAAATTGAGAGGGGGAGAAAGGCCCTGACACATTCTGGGGACTGCAACGTGAGAAGGAAAAACTGGCAGCCAATGACAATAAGCCCGAGAGCTGCAGGGACGACGGCTGCCTGCTGTGGGATGCATTTGGCCTGTGTCCACACAGAAACATCCAGAATTCAGAGAGCCAGGAGCGGGTATCTATGAACAAACGAGGAAACTCAAGAGAAGGCAGCGCGAGGCGGCCGTGCACCGAGATGACTCCGGCTCCCCGGGCGACAGCTGGGACCGACACGCGCTGGTACATCTCTGCCCTGGCACGACCCTGGCGGGCCCTCCTCAGGGGCCCCAGGAGAAACCACATCCTGCAGTTGGCAGGCCCGGCAGGGAGAAATCAGGCTCCGGCATCTCCCTTTGAACCAAGCGAAGCTCAGAAAGAGCCGAGACTCTTCGGTCCAAAGACTGCGACCCTGTCTCTGGGCACCTTCCTAGAAAGGGCATTTTGCTTGGGTCCGATGGCCCCAGAATAAGGTCCCCAAAGACGTCCCCATCCTACTCCCCAGAACCTGTGCATAGGCCCCTCACATGGCAGAAGGGACTCAGCAGATGGGATTGAGTTTCAGACCCTAAGATGGGGAGAACGCCCTGGGTTATCTGGGGGTCAGCCCTCAGGTCCTGGCCCGACCTTGGGACTGAGCCAACCAAGTTCCAGGGAGAGGGGATGTGGTGCCGTCTGGGGACAGCGGTGGCCCCACTGGGCCTGTCTGCTGCCTCTGGAGCGGCTCTCAGCAGCCCTCACTTTTCTTTCCTCGTGGAAAAGGCATATTGAGGGAGGAGGGACTGGGCCATGGCTAACTGCAAAGTCCCGGTCTAACGCAGAAAGTACAGGAAGTGCCAGCCAAGGTCCAGTGGCCCTGAGATCCATCGAGTCACCAGAGAGCACCTGAGCCGGCTGCTGTGTGATGCTGGCTTCTGTGGCTTTATAGACGTGGTCGGCTGAATGACGGGCCCCCAAGATGTCCACGTCCTGCTCCCTGCAACCTGTGGATGTGGCACCTCACGTGGCAGAAGGGGCCGGCTCTGCAGATGGATTGAGTTAAGGACCTTGAGTTGGGGAGGTCACCCTGGATGACCCGGGGGGCCCAGTGTCAGCACAGGGTCCCCCCACAAGGAGGCAGGAGGGTCGGAGCTGCCCATTCCCTATGTCACATTCCGTGACACACAGCAAAGTGGTTGAGCTCTCCAGGCCTGTTTTCCAGGCTTGTCGACCAGCTCTGTCCCTTCAGCTCTAATTTTCTATGGCATGTGGTGACAATGTCACTCTTGTCTTCCCAGCATCCCTTTCTTTGACGAAGGATCACCCCAATTTCTGGGTTCTTGGTGGGGTGCTCAATCGTGTTGCCCCGCCCACCTGGCCACCAGGTCTGCCAATCACAGTGTTCACCTCCTCTCTCCCCATCAGCAATTGGTCCACACTGGACCCAGTCCTGCCAATCACAGCACCCACCCTTCCATCCCCATCAATGATTGGTCCACATTGGACCCAGACCAGCCAATCACAGTACCCACATCTCCATCCCCTTAATGATTGGTCCACATGGGACCCAGACCAGCCAATCACAGTACCCACCTCTCCATCCCCTTAGTGATTGGTTCACACTGGACCCAGACCAGCCACTCACAGTACTAACCCCTCTATCCCTTCAATGATTGGTCCACACTGGACCCAGACCAGCCAATTATAGTACCCACCCCTCCATCTCCTCAATGATTGGTCCACACTGGACCCAAACCAGCCAATCACAGTACCCACCCCTCCAACCCCAACAGGGATTGCACAGGACTCAAGCAGGGCACCAATTTCTTTGGGAACCTTGGGTTTCAACTGCATAAAATTGCCACTTTTTTTTTCTAAATATTTTTTCATTTAAATTTTTTTTTCTTTTCTTTTACCCAGTTCCTCACAACTGTAAAAATTGCCACTTTTAAGACCAAAAACTATAGACCAAGACCTGTGTCTACGGTTGAACTAACAGAAGCTGGGGGACGAAGCCTTCTTTCCAGGGGGCTCCTACGCGGCCACATGTGGGCCTGGGCCATGGCCGCCCTCCCGATCGCCACCCTGAGGATGAGGTCAGTGCCCCGAAGGAGGCCCAGGTGCCGTGGGGTATGGGGCAGGCGGGTGGGAAGGGCTCCACAGACACCCCAGGGTGCCTCAGACCAGCTCCACCGGGAGCCGGATCTCCCACCAGACTCTGCGTGGTCATGGTCCAGGCTGAGGTTCTGCTTCCTACAAGATTAAGATTTATAGCTCATGGACATACCAAAGCAGGTAGCAGGAACTTCTGCAAGGGCAGGCACTAAAGGAACAAAACAAGTGTTGGTCAGGACATTAAGAAATTGGGCCGGGCGTGGTGGCTTACACCTGTGATCCCAGCACTCTGGGAGGCCCAGGAGGGAGGATCACTTGGGGCCAGGAGTTCGAGACCAGCCTGAGCAAGAGCGAGACCCCTGTCTCTAGTAAAAATAGAAAAATTACCTGGGTGTGGTGGTGCCTGTAGTCCCAGCTACCTTTTTCACAACATCCATCTTTCTAAATTGAAATAACCTTCTGACTGAGATGTGAAATCCATTTAGGGTTAAAAAAAATTTAAAAAGTGTCAGCCAAAACAAATTATTTTGAGTAGAACAAAACCCAAACCTGCCTGTCTAGGGAGATCTTGCTCTGATCGCATTGATGCCATGGAGACAGCCCATCACAGACAAGTGGGCGCTTCAGTTCAGAGTGAGGTGAAGGGAAAGAAGGTTCTGGAACATCCTCCACACCGCTAATCTCAAAATACAGAATATCTCCTAGGCTTTGTTTTATTCTTATTCTTTGCAAAGATTGGGGGTGGGAGGGGATGAAACACAAAGGCTGAGTAGAGAGAGAGAAGATAGCTGATTAAACGAAATAAGAGTGGATGCGAGAAGGCGACTGCTGGCTCCTGGGGTGACCTCTGGGCAAGGGAAAGCACTTGACAAGATGAGGCGTCATTTAGTTTTTTGAGAGCAACAGAGGATAAGTTACCAGCTGAGGTTGAGAGATACGTGAGAACACCCCAGACAAACCAAAAAGATGAACGTGTAGCTGGAAAACAAGAACGATCTGTAAAACTTCCAGAAGCTTCCACACTGTGCGCCACGATACAGGGGAGAAAAAAGAAGGGTCTTTAGAACAAAAGCCTGGACGGAGCACACAAGGCTACATTGTGAATGATGCGCACTGATGTCCCCAAATCCAGCCAGAGACTTAACCAGCCTCTGTCCCCTCAGACGCCACCACCGCGGCTCCCTCGAGCCCAGGTGGGCGGTGGGCTGACCCTCCTCCCAACGCAACAGCCCTGGGTTGACACTGAGCAGCTGACTCTCTTCTGGGGTGACCCGTCACCCTGGTTCACCCAGGACTGTTCCACTTTTAACCCGGAAACTGGGACATCTGGTTGATCTACTCCCCTTCCATCTTCCCCATCAGGAAGTCCCTGCAGCCGTTTAGGGGTCCCTAGGAGGTGCCACCCAAGGACGCTGTGAGCAGAGCCGAGTCACCGTGAATGAGGCAGGAACAACGTCTGTTTCCAGCCTTCTGAGGAGGCCAGCCAGGGACAGTCTCGGTTTAGGGCCAACATGTCCTTAATGCCACCCCGAGGTTTGCCAGAGCCTGTTTTCAAAAAAGGCAGCGTGAGCCTTGGGCTCGGAGCCTTCGAGGGGGACACTTGGGGCCAAGGGCTAAGGTGGGGCGAGGGGACGCTGGCATGGGGGCAAAATTGAAAGGAGCGCCAACAACCTCAGTAATCAAGATACCTCATATTGTCACATAATACGCCCAAAGATCCATGACCAACAAAGTGTGACATAAAGACAGGATGTGACTTTGCACCTGTCCAACCCACATCTCACTCACCCACCCTGAACCTAGACCTGCTGGCACAGTGACATCTTTGCTTAATCTTTGCTTAAAATGTTGATCTTGGCCAGGTGCAGTGGCACACGCCTATGATCCCAGCACTCTGGGAGGCCGAGGCAAGAGGATTACTTGAGGCCAGGAGTTTGAGACCACCCTGGGAAACACAGCAAGATCCCATCTCTACAAAAAATAGAAAAATTAGCCAGGTATGGTGGCTGCACCTGTAGTCCCAGCTACTAGGGAGGCTGAGGCAGGAGGATTGCTTTAGTCCAGGAGTTGGAGGCTGCAATGAGCTATGATGATGCCACTGCACTCTAGCCTGGGTGACAGAGTGAGACCCTTTCTCAAAAAAAAGATGGAGGCCATCCTAGAGAAGGCTGCTGTGCCAAGGAAATGCAGGTGGCCTATAGGAGCTAAGGGTGGCCACTACCCCAGCAGCCAGCAAAAAGCCCAGCCCTCAGTCATCTGCCGAAAACGTGAATGAGCTCAGAGGTGGCTCCACCCCCATTCGAGCCTTCTGATGAGGACACAGCCCAGACAGCACTCTGACTGCAGCCTTGTCAGACCCTGAGTGGAGAACCCAGCCAAGCCGGGTCCTGGCCCCCGACCCACAGAAAGCCGTGAGATAACAAACAGGACATGTTTCAATTTGCTAAATTGGCGGCAATTTGTAGAAAACAAATACAATCACAGGCTTCTTTTTTATTATTATTATTATTATTTTTCTTGCCACTAGACCACCAGGGACAATCACAGGCTTCTTAAACTTGACACGCACCAAACCGAATCCCTGGCATCCTGCCTCAATCTCCCCCAAAACATCTGTTCCTCCCTTAGTCTCCTCCAGCCCAGACAGTGGCTCCATTTTCACAGTGGTTCAGATCAAACCCCCCTGAGGTCATCCTTGGTGTCCCTGGCACAGCCCCCATCCAGCCCATCCAGCCCATCTGAAAACACTGTCAGGCCAGCTTCAAGTATCTCCAGAATCAGGCCACCGCCATTGTCTCTAGCCTGGTCCAAGCATGGCATTGTCTAGGCTCACAAAATTGCCACATCCAACCTCACCTCCCTGGGCTGATCTCTGACCGCCACTCCTAATATTAGGACCAAGAATGGAGAAAAATAGCCTAATATTTACTAAGAGAGCAAATTACTTCCCCTGCCCCTCTGGCCGTACAATTTGATAACAAGAGCTGGTGCACCATTCCTCAGGAACTGTGACACTGGGAAAAACACCTTTAATAAGAATAAGTAGATAAGCATTTTCTATCCGATGGCCATTGGACTAAACTATATCCACATCCAATATTTCATTTATGACCACGACTCTCCTGTGACACCAACTATATTTTGCCAGAAGAGGAAACAGAGTCACAGAAGAATTAGGCAACTTGCCTGCGGTTACAGGATGTCGTGGTTTAAAAAATATGTCCACAAATTCTTTTCTCTCCTCCCTTAGTGGAACATACTCCAAACCCATACTTTGAGTGTGGGTTAGACTTAATGACTTGCTTCTAATGAATAGAATGTACCAGAACTGATGCAATAAGATTTCTGAGGTTAGGTTGCAGAAACATAGGTTTTCTTCTTTTTCTCCCTTGGATTCCTCACACTGGGAGAAGCCAGCAGCCATGTTGGGAGGAAGCCCAAGCAGCGCTGTGGAGAGGCCCAGGTGGGGAGGCACTGAGGCCTCCCAACAACAGCCACATGAAGGCGCCAGCTCGGAAGTGGCTCCTCCAGCTTCAGTTGAACCTTCAGATGAGGCAGCCCTGGCCAATGTCTACCTGTAACCTCACGGGAGATGCTGAGCCAGAACCACCCAGATAAACCACTCCCAAATTTTTTTTTTTTTTTTTTTTTAGACAGAGTCTCGCTTTGTTGCCCAGGCTAGAGTGAGTGCCGTGGCATCAGCCTAGCTCACAGCAACCTCAGTCTCCTGGGCTCAAGCGATCCTTCTGCCTCAGCCTCCCAAGTAGCTGGGACTACAGGCATGCACCACCATGACCGGCTAATTTTTTCTATATATATTAATTGGCCAATTAATTTCTTTCTATTTATAGTAGAGACAGGGTCTCGCTCTTGCTCAGGCTGGTTTCGAACTCCTGACCTCGAGCAATCCCTCCCGCCTCGGCCTCCCAGAGTGCTAGGATTATAGGCGTGAGCCACCGCGCCCAGCTACTCCCAAATTTTTGACCCACAGAAACTGCGAGAAGATAAGTATGAGTCATTTTAGTCTGCTAAATGTGGGGACAATTTGTTACGCAGCAGCCGGTCACTAATACACAGGACTCCAGGTCCCATAACCTTTCCGTCTGGTTGTCTGTTTCCCTTCCCAGCAGCCACACGCTCTACTCTTGGCGGCCCATTCTGTTCCCATCTCTCCCTTCTCCTGTTTCGTACCTCATGCTTCCTCCTGTCCGCCACGACAAATCTTCTCTTGGGGTTTAGTGGCTGGGGTGGTCAGTCTCTCAAAGGGGGAGCAGGGCCTTGAGGTTCCTTTTTCCCCAGGCAGGCTTAATTTCAATGAAGCCTTAAAGGTCACCTCAGTTCTGTCCCTGAGCTTCTAAATTTCTTCCTCTGGATCCCAACCCTTTAGGTGTCTTGCCCACCGGCCGATGTCGTTCTTTCCTTTCCCCTAATTCAAGATGATCACAGTTTTCGGACACGCCCGTCCCATCCAGCCGCCTCTCTTTGGTCCCCCAGCAGCCCAAGCCTGTCTGTGGAACAGGCAGCCCTTGTTCCTCCCTGTCCCCTCTCCTCGGGCCCAAATCGAGCTGGAAAACCCTCCCCCTCCTCCGTGGCCCCAACTTCATGAAATAAATCACTCAGCGAGCCTACAGGAAATTTAATAACCTTGGTCTTTTTTTTTTTTTCTTTTTGTCTATGGACTTTTTGTTGGGTTTTCATGGGAAGAGGTGTTTGTGAGGAAACTATCTGCGGCAATGATATCTCGTGTTCTTTCGGCTTTATAATGCACACAGAGGAAAGAGGAGTCGGCGACCGTGTGGGAGGGAAGACGCCGGTGAACGTGAGAGATAGCAAGGAAAACAGACAAAAACGTGCAGATTAAGAAAATTAGTAAACTTCCAATCCCTGTGACTTATATCATCAAAAATGAATGCAAGAGCAAGAGCGAGAGCAAGTTTGAGACCAGCCAGCTCAGGAGTTCGAGACCAGCCGGCGAGAGCGAGACCCCATCTCTACTAAAAACAGAAAAATTAGCCGGGCATGGTGGCATGTTTCTGTAGTCCCAGGTACTTGGGAGGCTGAGGCAGGAGGATCGCTTGAGCCCAGGAGCTGGAGGCTGCAGTGAGCTGTGATGACGCCACTGCACTCCAGGCTGGAGAGCAAAAAATAAATAAATAAATAAAGGTAACATGTAACACGACAAAGGGGGCCTCGTGCAGATATCCGACGACCACCCAGAATGTGTTGTCCTCTGCGTTCATTTCGGAGCCACACGTGTGAACATGAGTGGCTGGGGACAGCCTGCAGGGCCAGGTGCGAGCTGGTATCCCTGGGATGTGCTTGTGCCAATGCAGAAGCAGCAAGTCGATGCCTCATATGTGGACGGGGCTCACAGGCCTGGGGTAGTTCGCCCAGCCCTCCCAGTAAGCCCGGTGGGTGGCAGGTGGGGTCTGGCATGGGTGTACCCACTTTTTTTTTTTTTTGAGACAGAGTCTCACTTTGTTGCCCAGGCTAAAGTGCTGTGGCATCAGCCTAGCTCACTGCAACCTCAAACTCCTGGGCTGAAGCGATCCTCCTGCCTCAGCCTCCCGAGTAGCTGGGACTACAGACATGCGCCACCATGTCCGGCTAAGTTTTTCTATACCTTTTTAGTTGGCCAATTAACTTCTTTCTATTTTTAGTAGAGACGGGGTCTTGCTCTTGCTCAGGCTGGTTTGGAACTCCCTGACCTTGAGCGATCCTCCCGCCTCAGCCTCCCAGAGTGCTAGGATTACAGGCGTGAGCCACCGTGCCTGGCCAACGGTGTACCCATTTTACAGATGAGGAAACTGGGGCTTGGGGAAGCCATATCCTCCCCCTCTCACACACGTGGGCACACAGGGCAATTCTTAGACCCCCCATAGGCTGAGTGGCTTCTCTGTTATGAGATGGGCCCTGTCCTCCAGGTGGAGCAGGTGAGGGGTGGGGAGGAGGGGTGCCAAGAGCCCCAGACCCTGCCCTGGGGCGGGAAGGAGGGTGGCATCCACACCGGGGTCAGGTCCTGCCTCCCCAAGCGCCAGCTACGCAGTCCGGCGACAGTCTCGCACATGCACGCAGAATGGCGCGCCCTCGCTCCCCCTCAGCCACCCTCCCCCTGCCGTGTGTCTGTCCTTCCTTGGCCTCGATGGGAAAGAGCAGAAACCCAGACGCGCCCCAACCTCCCCAGCGACAGCGCGACTCTTGGGGCAGGACCCGCCAAGAAGCACCGCCTCCGCCGGCTCCTTCTGCCTCCTCAGCCCTTCACCGGTGCCGTGACAAGGAGATTCGAATTCTCTCGCCCAGGCTTTCCAGAAAGCCCACAGCAGCGGACGAGTCCCCGGCCACGCCAACACCGTACTGTTGGCCCAAGGACTCTCCGAGATCCGTGTTTTACACCCTCGACATTTCAGATTCCTCAACAAGCACTTTGGACAATTGTCGCCCAAATGCCCGTTAAGGGAGGGACTCCGTGCAGGTGCGCTGCACGGTCCACTGGCTCAGAGCCACACGCTGTCCTCGGAGGAGCACAAACGTGTCCACTGTCTTTGGCGGGGACAAGAGGGGTCACGTTGTCTCCCACTCGGAGCAGCTGAGGGGCTGCGACTCTCACTGCAGCGTCCAGACGAGCAAAGCAGGAAGGAGAGTTCACATGCACAGCCCCACACGGCCGTCCCCCAGTCACGCACGGTCTCGCAATGCAGCCGCACACACGCTACGACACGACCACACACACCTCACATACGACAGACACATGAACGTACACAACCCCACGCACGCAGTGTCACAAGCACACATCCACAATCACAACTACATACGGTCGCACACGAGGCAATCACACACCGGAGCACAATGCCACTGTCATGCACAGCCACGCGTGACCACGCACAGCCCACCAGGTGTGGCACCAGCGTCCCAGATCTGCGGGGAGGCGGCCACCTCACACCTCGTCCCCCGGGCTTCACACGATCTCCGAGCCTCAAGGCAGCTGCTCGCAGGGGCGGGCGTGGCGGCTTGGTCTCCTCGGGAGCTGGGCCCCCAGTGGGCAGAGGACCCCCAGGGGCTGACACCCTGCAGGGCCCTGCCTCACTTTCCTGCCACAGTTAACTGAAGTCATGACAGTCCCCCGGCAGTGCCACCCCAGCCCCGATGTCAGGCTCTCTGACCTCACCCTCTCCAAATTGTTCCCCCCTCCAAAAAAAAGTCTTCAACATGCGTTTACTCACAGGCGACGACGCGGAGGCGGAGACCTCCTGGCAGGGAGGGGAGGGTTGGGGGTCCTCAGCCCTGGGTCCTACCGAGTCTCCTCCCTCCAGTTCCTGCTGCGCCGCCCGGGAGGCTCCAGGCTGAGCGCTGGACTTGGTTTTAGCCGAGTGCACACGCAGAAAACAGTGGAAGGGTGCGGATGGGCGGGGGGACCTCGCTGGGTGCTCTAGCCCCATCTACTTATGCTGGCTGCGTCCACACAACACGGACGCGTCTACACAACCTGGCAGCGTGTCTACACAGCCCCGGCCCCGGGTCTCCACGAACTGAAATGCAGGGCGCCCCCAACTCACCTGGGTCCAGCCGGGCAAGGAAGCTGCACCTCAGAACCTGCCCAACCGACTGGGAGCCACAACCGTGTGGGGGTGGGGAGGAGAGGGGAGGGGGGGCGCTCTCCCCTCCCCCTTGCTTCCCCTTCTCCCTCCCCTTTTCCTCCCCCTCCCCTGCCTCACCGCCCCGCTGAGCCCCTGCCCTGCCCTGCCCTGCCCCCACCAGGGTCCCCTACCCCTTGCTCTGAACCCCACCCCCTACCCCGAGGGAGTGGCCCAGGGCGGGGGTGGGTGGGGCGGGAGCCTGGGGGAGGAGCCTGCTGGTCGGCAGGAGTCCATGGTCTCTGGCCCCTCTGAGCCACGCAGCCCTGGAGACCCATTGTCCTCCATGGAGAGGAGGGGTCTGTGGGAGTCGAGTCGCACTGGGAGTCCCCGCACGGCGACGGTGCAGGACACGCACAAACCCCTGCATCTGTTGCCCACATTCCTACCGGCCCAGGCCCTCACAGGCAAGGCCAAGACCATGCCTTGTTTCACGGCTACTTGCTAAGGAGGTCTTTATGTTTCCTTTTTTTTTTTTTTTTTAGAGATGGGGTCTTGCTATGTTGCCCAGGCTGGTCTCCAACTCCCAACTCTCAGGCACAAGTGATCCTCCCGCCTCGGCCTCCCGAGTGCTGGGACTACAGGTGTGCGCCAAAGGGCCTTAACATTTTTAAAGTGTTGAAAAATATCAAAAGACGACTATTTTGAGACACATGAAAGTGCTATAAAATTCCAGTTTGGGTATCCACAATACACGTATGGTGGCCACAGCCACGCCCAGTCACACGTGGTTTGTGATGCCTTCCAGTGACAAAGGCAGAACTGAGGAGTGTGATGGGGACAGCGGCCCACCCGCAAAGCCTGAACCCTGAGGGCGAGCAGCCTGATCGCCCATGGTGGGAACCAGCCCCCTTCGGCAAAGCATCCCTGCCCCAGGCCCCGCCCCAGGCCACGCAGGAGGGAGAGGCCGAGCCGCTGGTACCAAACGCTGTGTTTAATTATGAGACTCAAACAGAAGCCAGGCAACACGTACAGCGGAAACTGGAGGAAGAAAACTGCCTCCGATTCCTTGACATCGGCGACACGTCGACACTGCAGAGACACCCCCACTCTCAGCCCCACGTATGAAATGGCTTAAATTAAGGCGCAGTCCGACGGCGCTAGCAGGTCACCAGGCCCCAGGCCGTCCTCGAGGCAGCCGTGGGGGGCAGTCCACGCGTGTCTGTTCCAGTTCGCCCAGCGCTTTTTAAAGAACACACAGAAAGGAGACATTAACCTTTTGCTTTTTTTGAGGAAAAACCCACCATTTTTCCCTGGAAAGATGGGACTGAAGTCTCTGGTGCTGGTATTTTTCTGAACGGATCCCGGCTTGCCCAGGACGCCTCCGTCTGGAACGGTGAGACTGCGCGCAGGGCTGTCCGCGTGGGTGGGGTCCCTGCCTTCATTTTACGTAGACAGAAGCCCCCTTCTGGACTCGGGTCTGGAGGCTTCGAAGGCAGGGAGGGCGGTGCCGGGGTCCTGGCGCCCGTATGGGCGGCCACGGGGACGCTGCCCTGCAAGTGACCACACGTGGTGACGGAGAAGAGCGTTGGGGCCTGGCGGCCGGCTGTGCCTCAGCTGGTCCCACCATGGGCACCTGTGCCGTGGGCGCCAGAGAACCCCGTCGGTGAGGTAGAAGACCCAGGCCAGCTCCAGAACATGCCGGCACATTCCGGGGGCCCTTGCTGCTGAGATGAAAAGCTGCAGCCTGCTTACTGCGGGGCGGGGCAGGCGGGGGCCAGCACGGCAGGGTCGGGGAGCTGCTCGCAAAGGCCCGGACGCAGGGACAACCAGAGTGGAAAACGAAGCTGAGCGCTGTGGTTGGCCAGGCCCCTCCCGGGCTCCAGGCACCTCGCACCCGCCCCCTCGGAAGGGCAGCCTGAGACGCGCACCCCGCGAGGCGACACTACCAGAACCAGAAGTCGTGACTTTATTAAAACCAGGAGAACTGCGTGTGTGGCGCCTCTGGGCCAAGAAGGAGCAGCCTGTCCACTCCCTGTAGCCCGTCTGCAGCCCCGACCCTCCTCACAGGCCACCCCGGCCTGGAGTCTGCGTCCCAGCGGCGGGAACCTCGGGTCTCAGGTCGGTGCCAGCGGGTGAGAGGGAATCTGCGCGGCCAGCCGGAGGGAAAGTGGCGCCTTCGGGGGCAGAAGCGGCTCCTCCTCCGCGGAGAGCAGGGCCCTGGGCATCGCGGCGGGAGCAGGGCTCTGGGGAAGCGGCAGGAAGCACCAGATGTGGACGCGCCAGTGGCCCACCAAGCCTGCCGCCGCAGAGGGACAGGGACTGCAGGGCGAGGAAGACCCGCTGCCCAGGGCTCGTGGCAGCCGCGTGAGCTGGGCGCAGGGCGTGAGGGGCCCGAGAGGACCTCACGAGGCCGTGAGCACCATGGGGCGGGGCAGCCGGGCGGGAGCAATCCGCGGGCATCTCACGTCTGTCCTTGTCCTGTGGGCTCGGTGGGCGAGTCCAGCTCCCTCTCCCCTAGGCCATGGCCCGGGCCGGGCCTCAGGGTCAGGCTGCGCCAGGTCCTGACCTGTGGGTTCAGGGGTGCTGCCGGCCGGGCTCCTGGGCTCCTGGGCGGGGGCTGTGGCCCCTGTCTCCTCCGATGTGGCAGGTTCCGGGGGCTGCTCGGCGGCAGGTGGGGGAGACTTGGCCGGTTCTTCTCCAGTAGGCTGCGAGGACGGGGACAGGGGCATATCCGGGTCCTTGGGAGGCTGCAGGCTGTCGTCGGCAGGGGCTGGGGCCCAGGGAGGCTGAGGTAGGTCTTTCTGCAAAAGAAGGGATACCGGTGAGGGGGCAGCGGGACGCCCAACACCCACAGCCCCCAAGGGGGCAGAACGAGCCACTATCCCCAAAGGGCATGGACTCGGGCTCAGGGCAAGCAGAAAGGCGTCCCAGGGAGAGAGGCAGCCCCCGGCCACGCTGCTGGAGAGGGAAGTCCGAGGTCTCCCGAGGCCGGAGGCCGACATGGCCACATGGCCGGGAAGAAAGCTCAGACTCCAACGCCCCTCAGCGCTTAGGGGCCTGGCCTGCCCCTACTTCTTCTGGTCCCCGGCTTCTCCTGAACTTTTTAGAACTGACCCCTCACTCTTGTGGCCAAGGCAACACCCACCAGAAGAGACCCTGGCCTCAGTGGGCCCCACCTCAGCGCCTGCGAGCTCCAGCGTGGCACTGGGGCCTCTGCCTGCCCCACGCCCTCCCACCCGCACGGGAGGGCCCGGCTTCGCCCCAGGTGACCAGCACCGCTGAGGACGAGGCATTTCCCACGAGGGCGCTGCATTCACGGGACCATTTATCCAGATGCCAGAGGGTCTGGCGGGCCCGTTCCTGCCGCGGCCGCTCCCAGCGTCCGGGGCAGCGCACGCGGAGGGTGTGCCATCGTCCCTGTTAGGTTCTCGTTCCATGTCGGGCAGGAAGGGCCCACTCCTTCCCTCCTGGGTTTTAAAAAAGCAAAAGCCACACGCCCGAGCCCCTTCCTGCGTCGGCGCATTTCACTCCCAGACACCCAGCATGCAGACACGGTTCCCACACGTGAAGGCCAGGGCCACCCTCCTCCCCACGCAAGGCGCGGCATTCGCAATGGCATGCGCAGGGGGCCTCAGGTCCACGCAGGCGTCACTGCGCTTGGGGAGCAGCCTTAGGTGAGCAAACCCACACCAGACGGGCCGCGTGCACCCTCGGGGTACCCTCCCGCACGGGAGCCGCACGCACTCAGCGCCCAAAGCAAAACCTTCCAGGCATGGGGACCCCACTGTGGAACGCGCCAGGCGCAGGGCTTAAATACTAGGAGGTCTTACTCAACTTTAACCCTAGTTAGGGCTTATTAGTTATTATTTCTCGCAGTCATAGCAAACTGGTATTCACCGCAAAGCCGCTGCCCGTCCAGAACGCGCCCAGCTCCCGGCGCCACAGCGCCACGGCGAAGCTCGTCACCAGCGTGCAGGGCACCAGGTAGAGTAGGGCGGGCTGGCCGCGCTGCATGAGGGCCAGGGCCATGAACGTCACCAGGAGACCGATGCCGTAGGCTGGAGGGAGAGAAGGGTGTCACCTCGGCCAACTAGGCCACAGCCCTGAGCTGAGCGGGAGGAACCAACAGGGGAGGACAGAGGGGACACGGGCTGGGAAAGGCGGGCGGTGGGGTCACACACATCTCCAGGCACATGGATCCTTCCAGAACTGGGGACACATGCCTACCCCACCCCTGCCTCAGTAGGTGAGAGGGGTCGGGGGTCACAGAGGTGATGAAAGGGCAGCAGACAGGGCGTGGTGTGCAGAAGGGGACAGGGAGGAGGCGGCTCTGGGGCAGCAGCCGCAGTGGCAGGAAGAGTCCGGATCTCAGAAGAGGCCAGAGAAGGAGCCAGGAGCTGGGCCAAGGAGCTGGGTTTATACACCTTTAGTCAGAAAAACGGTATCACAGAATCACAGCTACCTAGCTAGAAAACCCAACCTTCGGCCACAGAAAAAGATGCCCTTGTTCTTGGTCACAGAAAAGGAAAGACCCAGGGAAGCATTTTGGGGAACATTGTCTGCAAGCTGCTCTCACAGGCCAGAAAGATGCTGGGACTTTCGTGTGCGCACAAGTCCACACACGTGCACGTGGCCGGCGTCCCAGGACCCCTCGGGTACTGAACTCCACAGATGCCCATGACCCTGACACGAGTGGCGCAGGGTTTGCACGTAACCTGCGCACGTCCTGCCCTGTGCTGTGGTCACCGCTGGGTTTCCTGCAAGAGCTAATGCGATGCTGTGTGAACAGCTGCTACACTGCCTGTTCAGAGTGACGACGACAAAATAGATCTGTCTGTGCTCACCATGGGCACATTCAGACCCATTTTTTTCTGCGTATTTTGATCCATGTTTGGTTGACATGTGGATGCAGAAGGCAGACTGTATACAAGTCCCTGTGAAGTCGGTGAGACTCTACTACGCGAAATGTGAAGAAATGTTAACAGTCAATAAATCTGAGAGCAGGACATACATACTTTGAACTAACCTTGCAAGTGGCAATTTGAAATTATTTTGAAATAAAAAGCGACAAGAAAATAGATTTTCTACAACACTTTCTCCAGGAAAAAAAAGCCATCTCTAGTCACTATGCTTTACCTCATGGCTTTTTCTAATAATCCTCATATTTCTGAATAATTTAATTATATAGGGAACATTGCTATATTTTATAATTTTATTATTTTATTTCATTTATTTACTTTATTGAGACAAGGTCTCTCTCTGTTGCCAAGGCTGGAGGGCAGTGGCATCATCACAGCTCACTGCAGCCTCCAACTCCTGGCCTCAAGCGATCCTCCTGCCTCAGCCTCCCAAGTAGCTGGGACTACGACCATCAAGCTCAACTAATTTTTAAAATTTTTTACAGAAACAGGGTCTCGCTATGTTTCCCAGGCTGGTCTCAAACTCTTGGCCTCACAGGAACTATTATGACAAGTTGTGGTTCAGCAGAGAGGAAAATCTCTGCAGTTGCGTTTTTTTGTTGTTGTTGTTTTTGAGACAGAGACTCACTTTGTTGCCCAGGCTAGAGTGAGTGTCGTGGCATTAGCCTAGCTCACAGCAACCTCAAACTCCTGGGATCAAGCAATCCTCAGCCTCCCGAGTAGCTGGGACTACAGGCATGCGCCACCATGCCCGGCTATTTTTTCTATATATACTAGTTGGCCAATTAGTTTTCTTTGTATTTATAGTAGAAACGGGGTCTCGCTCTTGCTCAGGCTGGTTTTGAACTCCTGACCTCGAGCAATCCACCTGCCTCGGCCTCCCAGAGTGCTAGGATTACAGGCATGAGCCACCGCACCCGGCCTTGCAGTTACGTTTTTAAGGATAAAAACTGTAAAACCACGAGGAGGGACCATGGTCTGTGCGACAGGCAGAGAAGACCAGGGGACGTGCGTGCCACTGCAGAGCCAGGGACAGGCGCAGACTAGGGTGGAGGCGCAGCGGAAGGAGGGGTCCAGCATGCTCCGCGGCCTGGCTCTCCTGCAGCGCACATGCGCGCGAGGAGAAAGCATGTGTGTGCGAGAGCCCCCAGGCGGGGCAAACCACTTTGGAAATGTTACAGACAACCTGGACCCCACAGAAACAGCTCTTCTGTGTGAATGGTTTGGTTAAGAAAACAAGTGGAAACCAAGGCAAAGAAGTAGAGACAAGAAAAAAACATCAGGAAAAAACCGGAAGAGAACAGAAGCCGTGGAAAGTGAGCAAAGGGTGGTGATGCCGGCACAAGGCTGCGCCACTGGAAAGCCCAGCTTCTGGAGCGGCTGGGGCAGGGGCAGGGGCAGGGCTAGGCTGAGGGTTGGGGTCAGAGGTAGGACGGAGGCCGAGTATGGGGAGTGGCGGTTGCAGCTCCAGCATTCGTCATGGCCTGGGCCCCAAGGCCATGTGTGCGTTACATACCGATAGTGCAGGCCACGAAGTACACCCGGGAGGACTGCACCTGGATGTCGAACCTGTGGCAGTAGGCCACGAGCAGCCCTGGGGAGAGGAGGGCAGGGACTTACCCAGTTGCCAAAGGGCATCTGGTCTGCCCCAGAACCTTGGGGCAGGCATTTCCCTGGGAAGAACCAGGCTCCCTCTGAATGCCTGCCGGGCACACGGCCATCACTGTCATTTCCCAGGAGGCCACGCCACTAGCTTTGGTAGAACTGGGATAGTGCCACCAGATACTCTGTAGGTGAACTGAGACAGTGAGTGAGCACGAGCCCGCAGGGACCCTGGGCACAGGCTGGCAAGGACACACTCAGCCTTCTGCTGCAGGCAGTCCCCAGCAGGGCAACACAGCTGTGACTAGGATTGCCAGTGAGCTCCCTAGGCCACCCAGATCCTGGGGAACCCACCAGGGAGGGACCCCCTACCGAGGCACCAGCCCCTGCCGCCCACCCCTGACAAATCCCGAGTCCTGGGCTCACCTCTGCCCAGGCTGGTCACTACCAAGGCTGACCTGGGTGGCCCAGGGGCCGGGCTTGGGCTCAGTAGGCCCTGCCCCACAGGAAGGCTGGCTCAGTGCCTGCTGGGGCCTGTCTGGAGCATGGACCCCGTGCCCCACCAGCCTCAATACCTGGCACCAAAATGTCTCCAAAGCCCAGCAGGGAGAAGGGCCGGTCACACAGGGCCAGAGGTGAGGAGTTCAGTCTGGGCACCTTCAGGACCATGGGCAGCTGCAGGGAAGGAAGGAGACGCCTCCTCCGGGACCTGCTGCGCCAGGGAACTCCCTGACCCACATGACAGGAGGACATACCTTCTCGTGGGTGGCTGAGTCCGAGGGCCCGGTGGCCACCTCAACCATGATGCTGTTCCCACTCTGCACAAGACAGGTGTCAAGGTGGGGTGGGGCTCTGGGTCATCACAGAGCCCCCGCCCCGGCGGTAACACAGTGGTGCCTTCTGGGTGGGGCAGGGGAAGGGGAGAGGGGTAGGCCAGGGCCACAGGGCACCTACCTTGGTCAGGAAGGGTGTGATGAACACAAAGAAGATGTCGTAGAGGAAGAGCACCAGAAGCAGCAGCGTGCAGGCCTGGGGAAGCCACAGCCTGAGAGGGGCAGCGTCCGCCCAGGACACGCCCCTGCTGGGGACACACCCCCACCCAGGACACACCCCAATGCACCACCAGGGACACGCCCCAAAGGCCCAGCCCAGGACACGCCCCTGCCATCCCCTCATTTTCCTGAGTCTTTTACAGGAAAGTCTGAGCCAAGCAAGTTCAGTCCCCGTGGTAATATGAGGGAAAGTGGTTTGGAAGCAACTTCAGGTCAAGGTTCAAGGACAACCAAAGTGAAGGGGGGCGTCTCCGTCAGGTGAGCACCCCTAAGGTCTCTGTTTTTGTTCCCTAAAACTCAAAGGAAGCCCTCTCCCAGACAGCAGGGCTGAGCGGCCCCTGGAGGCCAAGCTGCTTCCTGTCACTCAGTCCAGTGAGAAATTAACCCGGGTGCCATTGCTGGACCCACGCCCTGCAGCCCAGACCCCGATGCTCACCTTGAACGTGGGAAGCCGGATGGTTTTCAGCATGTAGAGGCAGAAGGCGATGCCCAGGGCGTCCTGCAGAATCCAGGCCCACCTAGAAGGCACGCCATGTCACCGCTGGGGCGGGGGCTCCTCCATGACCCAAGACTGCACCCTGGCCTCATCCTCCACCAACCAGCCACAACCCTCAGGGTCCCTCGCTCCTCAGCCACCTCAGCCACCAACTGTCCAAGCCACCATCCCACCTGCCCAGAGCAGGACACTGAGGAAGGCAGGGAGGGGCCCCTCGTCACACAGGGACAGAGCCGGGCTGCTGACGCCCCACACCAAGGGGCAGACACACAGGGCTGGGGATAGCAGGTGTTCACAGATCACAGAGCGCAGGGAGGGCGGGCATCACGTGCGTGTGCTTGGGGGACTGGGCTCCGTCCCAGCTACCCGTTCGAGTGAAACCTGCACCCACCGTCACACGGAATCTCTGGGTCGGCCACTGGGTGCCCAGGGGACAAAACACAAAAATGCTTCCTCAAGAGGCCATGGCCCCACGATCATGCTCTCTCCTCGCCCCCCTTCCCACCAGCCCGGCCCCCTGAATGCGGGCCCTGCCTGCCACTCGCTGGGCAAGTCACCTCTGGGGTTCCTCAGAGCCTCCAAGCATTGTGAAGCCTCAGGCTAAGGTGCTTTCTTTTAGCTTATGTATATCGCTTGTGTTTAAAAAGTTGGGTTGAGCGGGCTGATCGCAGTAAATTTTTGGAATGAAACAAAAGGGCAGGCGCATAAGGGGCCAACCAATCAATGTAAAAGGCAAGCGTGTGGACAGGTTCTGCACCTAGGGTATAAAGGGCTCTGTCCCACGGTGCGCGGGGTCTTTTTCCCAATAGAGGCCGCCATATCGGTGCTCTGGGACTTAGATCCTAGCTCGAGCTAGTCAATAAAACTCCTTTTGATGATTTCAGCCTCAGTGACCCTGTCTCTTTGTTCTGTGGTCCGACGGTTTCCCGCTCTAACAGCATCAGATGCTTCATTTGAAAGTGGGATAAAAATATCTCCTGGGCAGCGCAGCTATCCAGAGGCTTCCGAAAGCCGGTTTTGGAGGGCCACGCTGCACGCTCCCAGATGCGGCGGGAAACCTCAGCCTATTCTAATATCACGCAATACAGAGAATTTCCTGGCTCAGATTTAACTGAAAAAGTTCGTTTTCTCTTTATGTACAAAGGACTCAAAATATTTTCACGTTTTCCTTCTGCCAGTCAAATCTGTTGTGGCTCCGATCAGCGCTGAAGCCAAGAGCATTTGGCTGCCTCGGGAAAGGCTCAGAGAAAGCGCCAGATGGTGTCACCAACAGTGGGGGAGCCGGGCAGGGACAGGTGGCTCTGTCCTCGGCCACGGCGCCAGGCGTGCTGCCTCACCAGGGAGGCCAGCCGGAGGCACCCACAAGCCAGTGACACGTGGCGAGTTAGAGTTAGGGATGGCGCCCGCCCCTCCTCCTGCCACTGCTTGGAGGCCATGGCAGGTGGGACAGGAGGATCAGGTGTCAGTGGAGCCTGGGCCCTGGGCCTTGGGGCCTGCAGCAAGGACAGTGGCTCTGGGCAATGTCCCCCAGCCCTGCCCAGGCGTGTGGAGGGCCGGGCACCGGGCCAGGGGGGTCGAGGCCTCTCCTACCCAGATTCAAATCAGGCCGCATGGCACCCAGACAAACCCACTGAAACTAGACGCGGGCGGCAGGCAGGGCCTTTCATCCTGCTCCAGGCTGCCCTGAGTGGCCTCCAGGGAGGGGGAGCGGGGGCCTTCCAGAGCATCTGAGGACAGGCGTGGGAGGGGGTGGTGGCCCTCAGCCCAGTAGGGGCCGGGGAGGGGACGGCACTCACTGGTCCTCATTGCGGAAGATGCCCCACACCACGCTGACAGCCACACAGAAGAGCGCCAGGAGCAGCATGCGGGCCTGAGGGCGCTTGTGGAAGTAGGGCAGGCTGTTGTCGGGCACCCTGGGAGGGACAGGGCGGTCAGAGAGCCGACCCCCCCACCACCAAGAAGCCCACCACCCCCACCCCGCTGCCGCTCTGCTGAGGCCCCCAGAGCTGCCCCATGACCCAGCGCTGCCCTCCCCTCCTTGGACTCAATGCCCCTGCATCACGACAGAGCCTGGCATGGGGCAGGCACGAGGGTGTTGGGCTGCTTGGAGAGCCCCCATCCTCCCAGGTCTCCCCCAGAGGCCCTGCCTGCTTTGTTCTCCTACCCGCTGTTCCGGGACAAGCCCGGCTCCCCAGATACTAACTCAGCCCTAACCAGAGACCCTCCGGCAGACCCCCGTGTACCCCGCAAGAGACAGACCAAGCTCCAGGGCTGTAGCCAGCTGGGGGGCCCTGAGCAGGGCTGGCCCAGAGACCCCCTCGGAGCCCACAGAGGCCTGATTCAGCCCAGGACACCCCATGCCCCGCATCTTCCACACTTGGCCCCTGTGGGGGTGGGTGGGGTCCGTTAATAGCTTCGCCAGACAGCGTGTCAGGAGGGGAGAGGACCTGAGACAGGAGCCGGAAGCTGCCGGAACCAGGAGAGGCCCAGTGCAGGAGGGCGGGGTGGGACAGGCTCACCTGCACTTGCAGAACGGCAGCCACCGCACGAAGGGCGCCAGGCAGCTGTACAGGCCCGTGGCGGACGCCAGGCAGAAGATCCCGATGACGACGTAGACTGTAGGGATGCGGCCATGAGGCGGGAGTCCCCCAGCCACCACCCACCCCCCTGCTGGAGGCCAGGCGCACCGAGGTGGTCGTAGAAGTAGTAGAGCAGCACCAGCATGGAGCAGCACATGACCACAAACACACAGGTCATGACCGGCGTCACGTCCACCGCCTCGTCCTCCTGCTTCTCCAGCCCGTCGTCCCGCTTGTGCTTCATGTACCTTCTTGGGAGACATAAAGGGGTCACGGGGCACCTGGGCAGACATAACCCTGGGGCACAGGCAGAAACCCAGGACCAGGGAAGGACGTGGAGCCACTGCCTCCAAACATGCCCAGGGTGGAGGAAGAGACCACACTGCTGAGGACCAACATGCAGGGGACGGATCCCCAGGCAGCCATGTGACCAGGCCAGAGGCTGACGTGACCCACGTGCCCTGCGGAAGTGACCCCCAGATACAGGTGGCTCATCAGGACGAGGCAGCTGGCAAGAGCCACTGCCCCACTGCCACGCGCCACATTGGCCAAATAGCTCCACCCCCATGTCCCTGGCATCTACCATAACGAGGGCATCCAAAGCCAGGTCCTGCTCCAAGGACCTCGCAAGGACTAAGACGGCAGCTCAAAGTCCTCTGGGACAGGGCTGCAGGGAGGGGAGCCCCGACCCACCCAAGGGCTGAAGCTTCAGTGACTGTTTCCAACAGGAAGAGAGGAATGTTCTGCTCCCCAGCCCTACCCCACCCACACTGAGGGCGACCTAGCCCTTTTGCCAGCATCAGAGCCGCCCACCTGTCACGCATGCAGGCAGAGCATGTGGACTCACTTCTTCACGTCCCGGCTCCCGGCCCAGTGGCCCCCGATGGCGACAGTGCCCACGGCCATGATGAAGATGACCACCATGTTGTAGTCCAGCACCGGCTCGTTGGGGGCGTACAGCGCCACCCGCACCGCACGGCCGAAACGCTGCCTCGGAGAACACACCAGGGCTGAGTGTGGCGGCTGGGGACCCCACCCTGCAGGGGCCGTGCCCTCACCTGCCGATCCCAACTGCACTGACTTGGGCAAGGACCCCCCCCCGGCAGCCATCCCGAGGCCCCTGCCCACCCTGCCCTGGAGCCCCCGGCCTGAGCGGGTGGCAGAGCCTACCCTGAAGATGTCCAGCATGTCTTTGTAGCTGAGCAGGGCCACGGGAATGCCAATCTCGTCATACTGCGTCTTGTTGCCACCCGGGGGGACCTGGACCAAGGACGGAGGGACCGTCACCCTGAGAGCAATGGGGGAGGCCAAACTACTAACAGCAGTGGATGGGCTCCAAGCCCCTGTCCCCAGCTGCCTCCTCTCCAGGGACCCTTGCTTAGAGCTCCGGTGCAGGCAGGGTGAGCCCACACGTCCCACCATTGCACCCGACGGCCTCCAGCAGGACTGCGCAGCAGTGAGATCCGAGGGCACTGAGACCTGTCCCCACTTAACCCAAGAGCATCAGGCTTAAAAAGAGCCACCAGCCCCTCCCCCAGGCATGTGGCTCACTGGCTGCACAGACACATCCTGTGAGGCTTGCCCCACAGAGGACCTGTGGATCCCAGACGTGGCCCAGCCTCACTGCCACCCAGTGCCCACCAAGCCAGTCTGAGTCCGGCGCCACTAAGGGCTTACACTGCTCTGTCCAGGCCCGTGCTGCTGTAAGCCCCGCCCCACGCCAGGCCCCTGGGAAGCTGGGCCAGCGCAGCCACAGGGAGCACTGCAAGGGAATCCCCAAGCCTGCCCCTTCACACCCCAAAACTGCACTGGCCCAGACCTGGCTACTGCTGCCCTGACAGGGTCCAGCTGCAGCCACAGCCCTACTGTGCAGAAGGGAAACTGAGGCTGGGCTTTGGGCCACTTGGCCGAGACCACAGCCGTGAGCCCCCACTGCCAGGCCTGGGATGGGCCAGTCCACAGGCTGGAACGCCGGGATGCCGGGGCAGAAGCCAGCTTGGGGGCCATGCCACCCACTCCTCAGAGTCACCCCATGCCCATGTCGAGGCTCCTGGAGGATGGGGTCTCCAGCCGTCCCCAGGACTGTTCTAGACAGGCTCCTGCAAGACCAGTGTGCAGGTCCACAGCCCCAGCTGCGACACCAGCCGTGAACACTGGCCCTGCCAAAAGCACCCCCGACTCCCCCAGCACCCCCACCACTGGCTCGTGGGCTCCTCCGCACAGAGGGCCTACCACAGTGAGAAGCCCCCGGGCCCTGGCAAGGCGGGTGGGGACCAAGGCGCGCTGGCCCAGTCCCCCGGTTGTGGGGGGCGCCGTACCAGCTTCTCCTTGCTGACAACCAGCAGCCCGCGCGCCCCGCTGCCCTGCGCCAGCCTCACTTTCTCGTAGAAGGTGCAGTTGCCACGAGCCACCAGCGGGATCTGGTTGCTGAAGCCGTGGGCGGGGAGGTCGGCGGGAGAGCAGAGCAGGGAGGCCGTCCAGTTGCGCAGCTGCAGGAGAGACTGGGGGGGACACCACTGCTAGAAGAGCCGGAAGGCTCCTTGGAACCACGCTATCAGGGACAACTGCCCGGACCACTCGCCAGCCAACCACAATCCCCTGACACCCGGACCTGAGCTCCCCACGTGGTCTCAGCCCACGCGTGACCACAGGCAGCGGGGCCGGGCAGGGCTGCTTTGAGCTGTCTCCTACCAGCAGCCCCAGCAGCTGCACAGCGCTGGGCTCATCTGGAGAGGGCTCGGGCAGGGTCTGCAGGGCCACTGGGGGCGCTAGTGGCCCAAGGCACAGTGTCCCTGAGAAAGACTTGGCTCTCTCTGTCTGCCAAGCAGTCCTTAAGCAGGAAGTTCCAGCAGCCCAGGGAGAAGTCCCCACATGTCTGCCCAGGCGGAGGCTGAGACACCCCAAGTCCAGCAGACTCCGTGGGACAGAGCTGAGCTACAGCCTGCGTCTGCCATCCCAAGCCTGGGGCCCCACGCTCTGGGCCTACGACCTGCTGCACCCCAGAACCTGGCCGGAAAGCCAGTCGCTGCCCATCCTGCTGCCAGCCGGGGAGCAGGGCCAGCGCCTCTCGAGCCCCAGGGTTGGGGAGGCACAGCCGGGGCTGGCACATGTCTGTCCCCCTGCTGGCTTCTCTGTCAGTGCCCACGTAACACGTACTGACGGGAGGCCCGTGTCCAGCCTCACAAGGTCTTAACCAGACTAGAGCTTCCTCCGAACATCTGAGATGCCTGGTTCAGGGTCCCCAACTGTGGTGGTGTCACCATTCATCCAGGAAGACCAAGGAGATCCCCACCTTGTGCTGAGGAGGAGTCCCCAAGTGGAGAAAGCAAGGCCCCTGCCCAGGAGAAGTGAGCACATGCACACACACACGGCACCTATGTGTACACACACATGCTCTCTCACACAGCACACATAACAAGCACACACGTATACATGCATGCACACTCTTAAAGGCACACACGCACACAAAAGACACCTTTGCATATGTACACTCACTGCACACATGAACGAGCACAAACACGTACACATGCATGCACACAGGCACACACAGGTGCTCACATACACACATGCACTCAGATGTAAGTGAGCACACAGGCACACAAACACACCCCCCCACATACACATAGACATACACACGTGCACACAGATGCTCACACCAGCTCACATGCACACACGCTGTGAAGGGCAGAGAGAAAGTGGGGAGGTGGCAGCGTGGAGGACACACCTCTCGGGACCACCGGAGGGCGGGGAAGGCGTAGGCAGAGGGAGCTGCAGCCTTTCAAGTGAGATGTGGATAGATAGATCGATGGCATCAACCAGCCCCCTGCAGACGCTCCCCTGCCAGAGCTTGCCCGGGGCCTCTGGGTTGAGGAGTGGCAGCCACACCACCAAGGGATGTGGGCTCGTCCCTAGCACCCCGCCTGCCCTCAGTCATTCCTCACAGGACTCCTTGGTCTTTGCCCGCGCTACAAGGACCCTGGCACAGAGCAGCACGTGCCTGAGCTCAGACATCCCTCTGGACAGCTTTCGTTTACGACCAAGAAAACTGAGGCTGGGACCCATCTCACGATGCCCCAGACCCCAGCAGTCCTGGCAGCAAGTGGCTGCCTCTTGCATCTGACCAGACGGCACCATTTCCTAACTCAGGTCTCCCTGGCAGCTCCCTGCAAAATGGGTCTTAGAGAGCCCCACAGAGAGCGCGGAGCCCGGTGGGCACTCACCGCCTTGCCGAGGTCGTGCGGCAGGTGGGCCCACTGTGGGTTGTAGAGGATGCAGTAGTCTTTGCCTTTGGGGCCCCCAGCCTCAGAGATCACGTGCACCATGCCGTACTCGCAGGCCACCTGCAGTGACAAGGCGGAGGTCAGAGGAGCTGGGGAGATACAAGGGACTGGATGGCCCCTGAGAAACAGGGCCCAGATGGCCACGCCCACAAGGTGGTTTGGGATGTTTCCCTCCCTTCTATGGGATGGGCAGGGTATGACCGCACATGGTCATGTGGCAAGAACACGGAAGAGCATGCCTTCCCCAGGGAGACTTGGGCTCGTGACCACAGGGGTATCAGGTCACTTCTCTGTGGCTCCTAAGTTTCCACGTCAATAAACTGGGATTGCACCACCGCAGCCTGGGAAGAACCCTCAGAGGGAGGGACAGAGCGAGCCAGCAGATCCATCCCCAGGCCCTGGGCAGTCACCTGCAGCCAGGGGACAATGGCCTCCACCACAGGGCAAGGCCAGAGACCTGGACAAGCTTCCAGCAGGTATGTTTGGAGATGGCCTTTGACCCACAGCCTGCGTGAAAACCGGCTATTGATGTCCCAGGGGCCACTGGGGCCTCAGTCACATGACCAGTCCATCAGGACACTGGCCAGGGGGATCCCCAGGTCAGCACCCCTCCACTCCCCCCAAAAGCACAGCAGTTAGCAGACAGCCGAAGGGGCCACAGGGCACCCAGGTCCTAAGTGGCTGGGCGGGAGCTGCACCTCCTCCAGGCGGGCTGAAGTCATGCCGATACCAGCAGGACAGACAGCTGTCCCCACTCCTGCTCCCCACAAGACCCCAGCAGGCAGAGTCCAGCTCCCAGGTGGGACAGGGCAGGCAGGGCTGGCCTGCCCACCACATGCCCCTGCCTCTTGGCTTACGTTTAGAAGGAGTGGGGAGAAGGCGCCATCTCGGGGATGCCTGTCACCAGGGGGACTCACAGGGTGGGGGCCCAGGTCTTGGTGGCTCTGCCATACTGCGCACCCCAGGCCCGCAGAGGGAGAGCCCCTCGGGAGAGCCCAGCCCAGTTCCCGACACCCATCTGCACACTCTGGCCTCCTATGGCCCCCTTGGAGTCTCCTTGCCCCTCCCCGGGCTGTGAACTTCCTGGGGCAGAGAGAGAACCATGTCCCCTGGCATCCCTGGGGATCTGCCACAGAAGCAGTCAAGGAAACAAACCAGCTGCCACCCTGACAATGAGCACCGTGCAGATGGACGCTGACCTGAACCTAGTGGTGAGGCCAGCATTTTGGGGTCCACACTGCGACAGCCCAGCCCCCACCACAGCTGTGGCTTTGCCAAGTCAGGGGCTGGAGAGGGGAGCTCTGACATGGCCCAGGGCCTGGTGAGAGCCCACGGCAGCCAGTCCCCACAGCCTGGGGCTAAGACCCCACACCCGCCACCTGGCACCACAAGCCCAGGCGCTAGTCCGCCCAACCAGCAGCCAAGGCCTGTGGGTCCCCAGCCCTGTGCTCCCATCACTGAGCACCAGCTCTGGGGCTCTGGTGGCTGCCTCATCTTGAGCGAGGGCCGGGCCCCGGGACCCTCAGTCTAATGAGACCACAACTGTGCCCTCCTGCCCGGGAGCTGGGGAAAGCAGGTTCACAGGGCTCCGAGCAGGAGCCACCAGAACTCTCGGGAGGCAAGGGCAGAAGGGTGGTCTGAGGCAGACCAGGGTCTCAGAGCACGTGGCTGAAGCAGTTTCCTTCCCCTACCTGCCCCTACCCCAGCCCACCTCCCAACCAGAGGCAGAGCTCAGAGCCCCTTCTCCAAGCCTCTCCCCACCAGACAGCCTGCCCCTGAGGGCACCCCTCAGTCTGGCCCTGGTGCCAGGCCCAGAGCGTGCCCCTTCCAACACGGCCAACCAGCGTTCAGAGCCCCCTGGCACCTGCTCCAGGAGGGAGTTTATGGGCCGAGGCAAGGGCCGGGAATCTACAGTCCAGAGACCGAACCCGGCCCACCTTCTCCGTTTGTAAATAAAGTTTTATTAGTACATTCCTGGGCAGAGGGTCTCCGGCCCTGGAGCAACAACAGAAGAGTTGAGTAACTGTGACAGAGACCACGTGGCCTGCAAAGCACAAGACATTTACTGCCTGGCCCTTTCCGGAAAACACTTGCCAACCCCTGTTCCACGGGATCAGGGTTTTTGGTGAAAAGTGCCTTTTGTATAAAGTGGGAACTGACACAACTGCTTCTCTGTAAAAAGGGCCTTCAAAAACACAAAAGCACATTCACAGATCTTCCTTCCCACAATTTGCAAAACTGGTTTTCCCTCAAAAATACGCCCGCCCATGCCTTTACCCGAGGCCAGAGAACTCCCGCTCTGCGTACAGTTTCCTCGCCTGCTGAGTCAAAGGAACCCGGACAGGTTCTTCCAAACGACAGGGTTCTAAGAGGGCTCTGAGTTCTAGCAGGGCCTGCTGGCACCTGGAGGAGCACCGAGGACAGGACAGAGCGCAGTCAGCCACCTCGGAACCGTCCACGGTTACAGACCAGATGCTTCTCGGTTACAAAGCAGATTTAGAAACATCCAGGGAGAATACGCTTCAGAACTACCACAGACTGTGTCCGACATCTCTGGAGTTTTAAAACAAACAAGGGAGTCCAGGCTGGAAGCAGTCTTCTTTCTAAGAAGGTGACAGATTAAGTGCCCAGGAAGCTTGGGAAGAGGTGAGGCTGGGGAAGGGGCACTGACCTTAGCTCTGATCGGCCAAGTGACAGGGGCCTGTACCAACGGTAGTAATTGGAGGAAGGGGGTGTCCCTAGGGAGGTCAGACCCCTTGCCAGTGGCCACAAAAGAGTAGCAAGTGAATTTAGGATTGTTGCCAAGCAGCCTCCTGCCCAAAGAGCCAATCCTACCCTTGGGGGCAAGGACTCAAATTTCCACCTCCATGAACCACACCCCCAGGGGACACGGCATCTCAGAGTGTGTTTACCGCTGCTGTTCCGGGAAGGGCAGGCGCACCCGCTCTCCGTAATCCCTCAGACACATCCTGGGCTCCCTTTGCCCAGGATAAAGTCCAAGCTCCCTGGTGCCAGGAACCATCCACCATCTGCTTAGACCTGCCCAGCCCACTCCAGCCTCCAGCCTTGGAGGCCACAGGCTCTGCCATGTCCTTTATCCTCGGCCTGGAGCCACTCCCACTGGCCTCTGCCCCTGCCCTCCAGCTCTGAAGGGGAAACCCCAGCCTCCCTTCAACGCCTGCCTGAAGGGCCTCCTTTGCGGTGACAGCTTTCTTGGGGGTAAACTCCCCCTTCAAGCATCATTCCACCCTACACACCAGCCGCAACCACCCCACACAGATGGCCAGCTCTCACACCTCCCAGCACCGGCTCCGGCTGCTCCCTTTGTCTCCAACACCCTCCTCTCCCGCCTGTCCTGGCAAACTTCTTCCCACCCTTCAGAAAATCCCTCGGTCCCACTGCTTCTGAAAATCATTTCCAGGCAAACTGAGACCCCTCCACATTGTTCTCATATATCTTCTTCCATCTCTTGGTTTCCTCTCCTTCAAAATGTCTGGAGAGCTCAAAGTCCCTGTCCTCAGACTGCTCACAGATGGTGAGTCAACAGGGAGGTTCACACACCAATGAGGGCAGTACAGGGGGCTGGCAGAGGGGCTGGTGAGGGAGAGGGCATTCCAGGGTAACAGAAAAGCCCATAGAGCGAAGTGCCTGCAATGAACTGTATGTGTCTCAGGCGGGCAGCTTCCCAAGCAGCCACTTCACAACTGGACGGCTCTCACCTGACAAGCTCTAACATGCCTTGAAAAGGGTCAGCTCTGCTGTGTTGAGAACGGACTAGGGATGTTGGGGACAAAAGTGGCCACAGAGGGGCTGAAGAGCCCTTGTAGGAGTCAGAACTCCAAGGAGGAGTCAAGCGCCACATTAGTAGGGCTGCTAGGGGCACAATTCCCTGAGCCAAGGAACCCAGGAAAGAGGGAGGACTTGGAAATAAAAGATGCACTTATGCCTGTATATCTCATAGCTATTTCACGGACTGTCCCCCACTGGAACCCGACAACCTTGATGTTAAAGGACACACAGTTGACACAGCGCGCACTGGTCCTCGACCTCGACACCCTGCGCATCACCTCCTGAATCCACTCCACTCTTCTGCGGACGGACAACTGACGCTCAAAGCAAGGAGCTCCCTCGCCCAAGGTCACGGAGTAAAAGACGGAGCGGGGATCCGACTCTGTTCCCAGGCTGGGCTCTCGGTTGCTCGCAGCGGGGGACGCGCGGGATGTCTCCGGGGCCCTTACCGTAACCCCCAGGATGGAGGCTCGCCAGCCAGCTCCGTGCCATTCCCTCTAAGGGAAAAGGGAGGCTCGGAGGGGAGTGGGCAGCCACCCACCCAAGGCCACAGAGCCCAAGAGGGGCGTCCCCGGCGGCAGCTAGAGACCCCGAAACCGACAACCAGAACCCAGGAAGGGAAGGGGCCACAAACTTCAGACTCGGTCCGGGAGGAGTGGCGCTGCAGCGGGGGAAGGCTTCCGAGACGAGGAAGGGACAAGAGCCCGGGACGGGAGCGCAAGGTCACTGCCGGGCCCCAGTCGCAAGAGGACCGCGGATCCCCGATGCTGGACCCCTGAGCCGGGCCGGGCGGGGTCCTGCACGGGGCCAGGGGGCCGAGAACCCGGGGAGACTCAGGCTGCGGGCCCGGCGCGGCCGGTGCAGCGCTCACCTGGGCCGCGAGAAGCAGAAAGGCCGCCGAGAGCCGCGCCAGCGCCGCCGCCGCCAGCGCCGCCATGTCCGCCGGTCGCCGTCCCAGCCGCAGCCGTCGGCAGATGTTTCCCAACAACGCCCCGGGGCACCGCCCCGCGCATGCGCTGCGCATGCGCGTTGGTAAGGGTCAAAGGACGCAGGGTGGCGCCTGCGCAGAGTGGCGCGGCGCGGCAAGATGGCGGTGAGCGCGCGGCGGCGGGGCCGATATCCTGGCGGCTTGGGCCTGGGCCGCTGCTCCCCGTCTCACGCGCTCTGCTTTACCCGCAGGACAAAGAGAAGAAGAAGAAGGAGAGCATCTTGGACCTGTCCAAGTACATCGACAAGACGATCCGCGTGAAGTTCCAGGGAGGCCGCGAAGGTGAGCTCCCTGCCGCCAGCGCTTTCTCTTAACAACTTGGAATAAATAACTGCGGCAGTAGAGACGACGGACACGGATGCCGAGGCGCTACTTTAAGTCGGGCTGCCTCGTGCAGTCTTCCTAGTAACACCGGAGATGGGAACTGGTAGCCCATTTTGCGGGTGGGGAAACTGAGGCATGGAGCGGGGAACAAACATAACCCACAGTCACAGTGGAGCAACTGGGTTTGGGATTCACGGCTTTGCGTCCCATGAGGTCTTGTCTCTCCAGCTTTTCTACCCAGGAGCAACCCAAGCTCCTCGATGAGCTCCCTGCTTATGTTCCTTTTCCCGGTAAGCCAAGGTCTCTTCCCCTCTGCATTGTGGATATTTGGGGCTGGATCGTTCTCTGGGGTGGGGCCGTCCTGGGCAGTGCAGGGTGCTGAGCAGCGTCCTTGGCTTCCACCCACCCCATGCCAGGAGTGCCTCCAAGTTGTGACAACCCAAATTGTCGCTGGGGGCAGAAGTGCACCTGTTGGGAACCACAGCCCTATGAACCTGTTAGGAATCTCCTTGCTCCCTGCTGAAACCTTCCAGGGCTTCCCATTTTTCCAGGGTAAAGTCCAAACCTCCTAAACCTCTGAGTAGGGCATCAAGCTCTTGACTGCCACAGGCTACAAAGGCACATGGTTCTCTTTGCCTGCCATGCTCTTGCCAGGTGACTACCCAGAGTCACTATTCTGTTCAGCTCCAGATACTTGCTCTGAGAAGCCTTCCTCACCCCTCCATCCCAGGTCGGGCTCCTCTTTGTCTTGTTCTCCTTGTAGCACTTGTCACAGTTTGCAATTTCGTAAACATGATGCCTAACTCCATCTGACTCTTCCATAGACTCTAGTGAGGAGAGTGTGAGCTTTCAGAGAGCAAGAACCAGGTTGGTGCTGCTTATTCATGTGGGTAGCGTGGTCTGAGAGTAATCACAGCAGCTGGACAGCCTGACACTGGGGTTCTAGCTCTGGACAGCTCCAGTTAGAACCCCAGCTTTTCCGCTCTTGACTTTGGGCTACTCCCTCTGAGCCTCTGTTTCCTCATTTGTCAAATGAGGTTGGTTACTCTACCTGCTTCACCAGGTGGTGGCGAGAGTTAAAGGATTAAAGGCATGTAACGCAACTGAAGCAGTGCCTAGCACATAGTAAGCCCTTGATCAAATCTCACTTACTCAGCAGCCCCTTTGATCTTCGATTTCTTTTTCTCAAAAGATGGGGATCCAAAGCCCTTCCTCCCTGAGACTCAGACAGTTGGGTGGCATCAAGAGTTGTTGATGGTGCCCAAAAGTCCAGGTACCTGGCATGAGAATTTAAATCTGAAGAAATGTTTGATCTATGCCATGCCGGCTCCAGGAAAGATGAATGAGATGCTACCCTTGCCTTTCAAGGTGTCTTCGTTTGTTTTCTACCCTGTGTAGCAAATTACCTCCAGTTTAGTGGCTCAGACAACACAGATCTTGCAGAACGTGTGGGTCAGGAGCCTGGGTACCTCAAATTCAAGATCTCATGATGTTGTAATAGAGGGGTGTCTTTGGGGCCCATCATCTCAGGCTCAGTGTCCTCCACAGCTCCTAGCTGTTGGCAGACCTCAGTTCCTTGCAGGTGTACGACTGGGGTCCCCATTTATTGGCTGTTGTTGGCTGGGACACTCCCAGCTCCTGAGGGCTTCTTGCCTCCAGACTCTCCACAGCAGGGCGGTTTGCTCCTGCAGTGGTGTAGGTTGAGCAAACGTGTCAGATTCAAATTATTCGAGCCAGAGGGAGAATCTCTTCTCTCAGAAAGTATTCTGTCCTTGAAGAGCCCACCTGGTTAGGTCAGGCTCTCCCAGGATTGCCCGTCCCTTTAGATTCACTCAAAGCCAGGCTGACATGGGCATCTTAACTCCAGCTACAAAGCTCCTTTATCTTTGTCACATAACCTAAGCATGGGGGTGACATCACATCCAAGTCACAGGTCCCTTCTCGCACTCAGGGGAGAGGAGTATATGCCCGGCTCACCAGGGTGGAAGAATGTTGCCTGCCTGCCTGGGGCTCACCTCCCCTCAGGGAGGGCAGACTCATGTCACTGCACACGTGGCTGGTATCCAGCACCTAAATGCATTGTTGCACCCAACTCTTCCCACCATCCCATGAGACCATGACCTTCGTTTTGCAAGGGAGGGACCCGAGCACAGAGAGAGGAAGCCATAGGGCCAGGGGCTCAAACACAGGCAGCCGGATGGAAATCCGCAGGGCCAGGCAGGCTTTCTCTGGAAAGGGCCAGACGGTGAACATTTTCAGCTTTGCAGCCCAGATGGTCTCTGTGACAACTGCTCAGCTCTGCCGTTGCAGCAGGAAAGCTGCCACAAACAATACCTAACTGGGTGAGCGTGGCTGTGCGCCAATAAAACTTTATTTACAAAATCTGACAGTGGAGCAGATTTGTCTTGAGGGACATCGTTTACAGACCCCGCCACACACACCACAGCACGGGGCTGCCCTTGGTGTGGGCGGTACAGCCACAGATGGGCGCCTACTCCCTGCCTTTTGGGAGACAGGCAGATGGAATAATGACCCAGGGTACCATTTCTGTGGGGTGAGCCAGGAGGGGGGCCTGAAAGAGGAGAGGAGTTGGGACAGCTGGGGCAGATGGTGGCAGGAAGAGGCGTCAGTGAGCACAGAGGCGGGAACCGCCCCCTCAGGGAGCTATGGCTGAGATGAACCTGCATAGGAGGGGCAGGGGGTTCTAGGCAGAGACTGCGTGTGGTCCTGCTGGGCCACCCAGCTCACCCTTTCCCAGGGCTGGTCACCAGACACTGCAGAACAAGAAGATGACAGAGATCAGGCATCGTGTTGTGCAACTGGCCCCTCTATCTAATTCTGGAACATTCCATCAGCCCAAAAGGAAATCCTATCCCATCAGCAGTCACTTGCCTTCCACCCCCAGCCCCTGGCAACCAGGAGTCCACGTCCCATCTCTGTGGATCTGCCTGTTCTGGACATTTCATATAAACGGAGTCTCACACTGTGTCCTTCTGTGTCTGGCATCTCTCATTGAGCACGACATCCTCAAGGTCCCTCCATGCTGTGGCCTGTGTCAGAGCCTCATTCTTTTTCGTGGCTGAGTGATACTCCAGTGTGTGGCCGAACCCCTACCTTCTGTGGTGCTGCTCATGATCTGAGAATGGTTTTTATAGTTTTTAAACAGTTGAGGAACAATCACAATAAGCCTAGCTTATGACGTCAAAATTACGTGAAATTCACATTTCAGCACCCGTAAATAAAGTTTCCCGGCAGCCACCAAGCCTGTGCATTTACATGTCTGCAGCTGCTTCCACACCGGGCAGAGCTGAGCGGTTGTGACGCACCCCTTACAGCCTGCAGTCTTTACGGATCTGCCATCAGTGCTGAGCAGAAGTGTTTGCGGACGTGCTGTAGCGGGGGACGGCCTGCGGGCAGCTGTCCTCAGGGCCCTCTATCTCCCTTCCCTTCCCTTCCTCTACCCTGGTGAGTTAGGCATATACTCCTCTCCCCTGAGTGCGGGAAGGGACCTGTGACTTGTGATGTCACCCCCATGCTTAGGTTACATGACAGAGATGAAGGAGCTTTGTAGCTGGAGTTAAGGTGCCTGCGTCAGCCTGGCTTTGAGCGAATCTAAAGGGAGGGGCAATCCTGGGTGAGCCTGACCTAACCAGGTGGGCCCTTTACTGATGCGCCCCCACTGCGTCATGCTGGGGCGGGCACCTGTCCCCAGGGCAAATCTCACGCCTTCCTGTTTCTCTTCCCCACTGTGGTTTCTCCAAGCCAGTGGAATCCTGAAAGGGTTCGACCCGCTCCTCAACCTCGTGCTTGACGGGACCATCGAGTACATGCGAGGTGAGCTGGGCCTTTTTTAAAATCCCTTTCTCAATCCTAGCTCTCTGGGAGGCCGAGGTGGGCGGATCGTTTGAGCTCAGGAGTTCAAAACCAGCCTGAGCAAGAGCGAGACCTCATCTCTACTATAAATAGAAAGAAATTAATTGGCCAACTAATATATATAGAAAAAATTAGCCGGGCATGGTGGCACATGCCTGTAGTCCCAGCTACTTGGGAGGCTGAGGCAGCAGGATTGCTTGAACCCAGGAGTTTGAGGTTGCTGTGAGCTAGGCTGACGCCACGGCACTCACTCTAGCCTGGGCAATAAAGTGAGACTTTGCCTCAAAAAAAAAAAAAAAATCCCTTTCTCAAACCCACAACACCCCGAGTTGAGGGCATGGATTAGACAGCTGACAGGCGAGTTTGGTCTCCGCCGCCATCGAAAGAGCTGGAAAGACCATCGTCGCCTTAGGGGCCTGAGAGATGTGGGAGTATTTTGCCAGTCACTGCCCAGTTCCCAGACACCAGTAGCTGCTCAGCACGCGTCGGCAGTGAGACGTGAATGTGCTTTGAGCTCCCCTATGTTCACACAGGCTCCTGTTCCCCCTCCCTGGGGACTCCTCCCACATGTCCCCTGCTCTCTCCTCCCCGTGAGGCCCCCGAGTCCCTGCTGGCCAGGTGGCCCCCAGCAACCAGCAAGCCCCTGGCTTAGCCCAACAGAGGCACGTGGGGGTCTCGCCCCTCGGGCCCAGCGGCAGGACCAGACAAACAGCTCAACGTGCCACCAGGTGCCTCGGGCGGGGGGCCGCGCTCTGCCCTTTCTGCAGAGCCTGTGTGATCTGTGGTTTCGTCCCCAGAACAGCCCGGTCACACAGGCGCTAAAACCATCCTGTCTGGCGGGTGAGGGAAGGTGGGTCCAGAGCAGTTGTCCCCCGAGAAGACCCAATAGTGGCAGGGTCGGATCTCATGCTGGATCTCTGATTTCCAGAGCTGGGCCTGGGTTCTCCCCTCCCCCAACGCCACAGGACAGTAGGAATGAAGAGTTTTGATTTCTTGCCACCTGGAGCGTCCGGTCATTTCCCTGGGTGTCCTCTCACCTCACCCGGCAACCAGGGGCCCAGGCTGCTCTGTCCCAGCTGCCCGGCTGGTCCCAGGCCCTGGTGCCCCAGTTAGCACAGAGAACAGGGTGACCGCCGTCCTCCGGGCCGCCTGTCCCGGCGTTTGCTGCGGCTGCTGTTTCTGGAGCCCCCGCTGGGCCCCACGGTCTGTGGCCTGTTGTGAGAGAAAGGCCGCGTGTCGGGCTCAGGGATTGGGGGAGGCCGGGGTCCCGCCAGGCGGAGCTCGTCCCTGCTGAAATCCTGGGTCAAAGTCCTGGCTCTCGGCCGGCACCCGCAGGGTGCAGGTGGGGACGTTGTCTTGGGGCCCTTCAGCCGGGGCCTCTGGGCCTCCTCAGCCTCTGTGTGCCCCCGCAGACCCCGACGACCAGTACAAGCTGACGGAGGACACGCGGCAGCTGGGCCTGGTGGTGTGCAGGGGCACGTCCGTGGTGCTCATCTGCCCGCAGGACAGCATGGAGGCCATCCCCAACCCCTTCATCCAGCAGCAGGACGCCTAGCCAGCGGCGGGGACAGCCGCCGCCCCACACCACCCACCGCCGCTGGAACGGAAGGTCTTTCTTCTTCGTATAGGTTGAACTTTTGTTTTCTTAATAAAACTGCAAACCTCAAGTGCACAGCCCCAGCGTCTTGCTGCTTCCGCCTTGACCTTCCAGGGAAACCCAGGGCCCCGAGATCGGCTTTTGGCCCCCGGAGTTTGTTGAGTGCCAGCCCAGGTCCCAGCGGGGCACAGACAGCAGTTCTGAAGTGACCAAGGCGGCCCCAGCCTGGGAGATGGGGACAGGCGAGTCAGGAGCCCCCTGCCCGGCCCCTGAGATGGGCGGCCTGGAGGCTGGACCCAGCAGCCCATACCTGCCAACGCCTGTCCCCTCAGCACCTACCACCCGCACCCGCCACCTGAAGCCCAAGTCCCTGCCCCATAAAGCGTGTCCTGGCCTGGCAGACAGACCAGCCCTGGCGCTGGCTTCTCAGCCCAGCTCCCGTGGTCCTGTTGGGCTCGGCCGCCTCCCACGTCACACTGCCCTCTCCCCTCAGCGCCACTGGCCCACCCCATGGCCTCCCCCGCCACCCTGCACCAGGACCCCACACGCTGTCCAGGTGACTGGCTCAGGTCACTGAACACCTCCAAATGCCCTTATTGACAGGCGGGTCGTTCCCTCCATCCTCATCAACCCTCTGTCCTCATGCTGAGGGCAGGGCGTGTCTGCCTGGTCATCCTTAGGAGGCTGAGAGTGAGACGGAACCAGGGCGCCCCTGGTGACCCAACCAGGGGCCGGAAGTGAGCTTGAGAGGGTCGTCCCGGCAGGAGCGCTGACCCCTCACTCCCAGCCGCTGGGGCAGGAGCTGCCTCAGGACAGGGGTGCTCAGCCTTGGGCTGGAAGGGCTCCCCCCGCCTACCCCCATCTTTTGTCACCTGCAAAGAAACCTGAACCAGCAGCTTCCAGGCTTACGGCGGGATCCAGGCCCCAGGGACGGCGGCTTTGCTGTGGCCAAGGCGGCATTAGCCCCCCAAGCCGGGGAATTAGTTGTCAGTCCTGCAGCCCAGCCCGTCCCTCCGCCCACCGGCCATGTGGCCGGCCCTGCCCCACCGCTGCCTACTGGAGGCCTCCAAAGCCCCAGCCTGAGCCTGGAGCCTGGGCGGGGACAGGGGGAAAGGTAGAAACTGGGGTCCCAGACACCCTGAGGCCTGACCCCGGCTCGGAGGAGGCCACAAAGACTTAGAGACTAATGAGGCCTCATTAGAGCCCCCAGGGCCAGCAGGGGCAAAGGATGAGGAAGTCTGGCCCCCCAGTCTCGAGGACAAGGAAGCAAAGCTCCTAATGGTTCCCCAACCCCACCATTGCACCCTCCAAAACAGCCCCCCTCGCCCCAGACTGCTCTCTGCCCACTCTGTCGCCTCCCAGTGAGCCGGTGAAGGCAAAAGCCACCCTCTGCAGCCACAGAGTCCCAGACTCAAATCTCTTCCCACCACTTGCTGTGTGACAGGGTAAGTGTCCCAACCTCTCTGAAATCCACCTCCTCTCTTAGGTTTAGAAGAGGCATTGAGTACCCGCTCTGTGGCCAGTGCTAAGCTTTGTGTTCAGGCCCAAAGGCAGAGTGCCATGGGGGCCCAGGAGGGGACTTGATCTGACCACAAGATTATGGCAGAAGAGCCCCGTTCACAAAGGGAGGGGCCTTGCGGCTTCCACGTGTGCTCTATCGGAACGCCGCCCCGAGGTGGCCGTGACTCAGGAAGCCGGGACAGCCTGCTCAGCGGAGATGCTGTGGAGACCGGCTGCCAGGGGGCCTCAGACTTTGCGGCCCAGGCGACCTGCCGGTGTCTGAGGCCTCACAGGGTAGCCCAGACGAGACCAGCCTGCACCATTTCTCATGGTGCTGTTATTTCTCACAGCACCATGAGAAATAACAAGCAGCTGTTTTGTGCCTCTGTGTCTTGGGTTTGGGGGTGTTTGTTACACAGTGATAAAAACAGAAACCTGCTGTGGCAAATGGCAGAGTGAAAATGCAAGTTTAGCACAATAATATGGACGGACAACTACCACTTAGTTAGGGTAACCGCTTTTAAAAAGGTCTTATATCTCTGTACATTTAAATGGCGGGTGCAGTGGCTCATGCCTGTAATCCCAACACTTTGGGAGGCCGAGGCAAGAGTGTGGCTTGAGGTCAGGAGTTCGAGACCAGCCTGGGCAACATAGCGAGACCCTGTCTCTACTAAAAATAGAAAAATTAGCCGGTCATGGTGGCACACACCTGTAGTCCCAGCTACTCAGGGGGCTGAGGCAGGAGGATCACTTGAGCCCAGGAGTTCAAGGCTGCCGTGAGCTATGATGATGCCACTGCACTCCAGCCTGGGAGACAGAGCAAGACCCTGTCTCTAAAAAAAAAAAAAAAAGAAAGAAGGAGATCTGGAACAATCCGGGCTGACCTGGGATTTAGATGGTGGTTGAAGGGGGATTCCAGCCTGCTCACAAGGTTTGACTATTTTAAAAAGAGAAATTTAATATTCATTGTTTTACATTTAGTATCATGTTTATAATTGAATATTTTACAAAGAATCAGAGAAGACAAAGCCAGAAACAGGTAGACGCAGAGAGGTTTAGAGACGAGGAGAGGCAGAAACAGAGGCAGTGACTTAGAGAAGGAAGCAGGAGAGAAACGAGGACACCGTGGACACTGGATCCCCCGGCCCCCACCTTCACCCCAGGGTATAAATCCCCGGCCCGGCGTCCCGCAGACACCCGCCATGCCGTCCACACGCGGCCCACTGACCCCAGCTGGGATCCCGCCATTCCAACTCCCTGCCCACGGCCAGCGCGGGGCCCGGGTCACACCGCGGGGGCTGCGGCCCTCGGAGCAGGCGCCTGCCCTGCTGCACGTGCCCCTGGTCACCACGGCCCTCGGCTTCCAGGTGCTGGCCGAGAGGCCTCGGGTCTTGTCCTCGGAGGCCCCACTCTGGGAGGCAGCGCCAGGAGCCCTGCCAGACACGGCAGGCCCCAGTGCGACCCCAGACCCACCGGGGACCCCCAGGACACCACCTCGCAGCAGGTTCCGGAGGCTTCCGAAGGTGGACAAGATCTTGACCTTGCTGACGGTCAGCCCTGCGCCTCCCCGAGGTTCACGGGAGTCTCCCCGAGCCCCTCCGGTAGGTTCTGGTATTATCTGAGGCCCAGAGAGGTTAAGCAGCTAGCTTAACCTCAGGGTCACACAGCCAGGATTCCAACCAGGCGGGGGGCTGCCTGGTGCACCATCTTCCCCCACCCCACACACCCTTCCTCTGCCCCCTTCCTCTGCCCCCCGCCCCAGGCTCCTCACCCCAAGGGTGCTGAAACCCAGCCCCTAAGTGTGTGACGGGGGCAAAGGGGAGGGAATGATCTCACCCCGGCCCCCCAGAGCCGAAAGACAGCAGCCACCTCGGCCTAACCCTCGGTCCCCTCCTCCGTCCAGCTGCCGAGGGGAGCCTCCCCTGCAGCCCCAGAGCACCCACCTGGGGACCCAGACGACGCTGTGTAGCAAGTGACCTCCTGCCACGGAGGACCTCACGCCCCAGCCACTGGGGAATGAGTTCTGGGACTGGGTTCCCGCCTGGACTCAGACAAGCATGTGAGTGCAAAAGGAAGGTTTGTGAACGGGCGTCTGTGTGAGTGAGGAGGGGTCCCTCGGTGGGGGACTTCCCAGGGTGACAGAGCTGGGACACCCCTGGGATCCAGCCCCACTGTCCAGGCTGGAGCTCCTGGGGTCTCGCCACGTCCCTCCCGGCTCCGCACTGGCCAGAGCCCCCCCTCTGGGGGTCCCACTGTCCCACCGGCCTGTTAGACCAGGAGCTTCCTGGGGCGGCCCCGGTCTGTCACGCAGGAAGTGTTTGCCTTGAATGGGTGAACTGGGGCCCTTCTGCTCTCTCTGCCTCCCTTCCAGACCGGGGCCAGCGGACCTCTACCCACCAGCTGCCCGCCCTGTCCTCGGCTGGCCGCGCTCACCGGGCCAGCAGGTGTCAGGATTCACCCGGGAGACGCGCTTCCCGTGAGCTTATCCCGCAGGTCTGGGGACAGGGGACAGGCGGGTGGCAGGCAGGGGGCCAGGAAGCAGAGCCTGAGACACAGGTGGCCTGGGGGCCCAATCTTGTTGCTGGAAAACACATCTGAGTTCAGTCCCTCCCCCACCCCCAGCTCTGCCCAACACCAGAGAGAAACCCCAAAGTTGACATGCCCCAAGCCACTGCTCCCCCATCCACTGGGGCCTCCCAGCTTCCCACATCAGAGAAAATAGCCCCACATTCAGGCCCCAAACCTTGGGGCACTCCTCCCCGCCAGCCCTGATACCCCTCCATCAGCAAATGCCAAAAACTCCACGTTCAGAATGCCCCAGAAGCTGTTAAGGAACACAGCACCGATCTCCCCAAACCCTTTCTGTGACCACAGGAGGGGACATTTCCCAACTCGTGTTATGAGCCCTACATAACCAAACACTGACAAAGACATTACAGAAAAAGAAAATCCCTGGCCAACATCCCTCATGAATATAGATGCAAAAGTCCTTAATAAAATAGTAAGGACTTGAATGCAGCAGTCTATAAAAAGCTGGGTACGTTGTGACCACCAGGTGGGGCTTATCCCAGGAACGCAAGGTTGGTTTAATACCCAAAACCCAATGCGATTTGCTACAATCACAGTATAAATGAGGAAAACCTCAGGAGGTGGGGAAAATTCAACAGCCACTTAGACAAAAATTCAACCCCCATTCAGATTAAACACTTGGGGTCCAGTGCAGTGGCTCACACCTGTAATCCTAACACTTTGGGAGGCCAAGGTGGGAGGATCACTTAGGGCCAGGAATTCGAGACCAGGCTGGGCAACAGAGCAAGACCCCATCTCTACAAAAAATACAAAATGTTAGCCGGGCACGGCGGCACATGCCTGTAGTCCCAGCTACTCAAGAGGCTGAGGCAGGAGGATTGCTAGAGCCTAGGGGTTTGAGGTTGCTGTGGGCTAGGCTGACACCACGGCACTCCTGCCTGAGTGACAGAATGAGACCTAGTTTCAAAAAATAAGGAAAAAAAGTTAATATAAACAAGAGGTTCCTTCAGAATCCAAAGGAGGCTATTAATTTCTATGTGTATCAGAGGAGAGATTTTTTTTTTTTAATGGGGGATGAATGAACTCCATTCTTGCTCTGGGGGTCACTTATTGGGAGGACAGGTCTAGAGGCTCCTGACTTCTGTGCCTAGAATCCTCCCACATGGCCACATATCCAATCCTGATCCTCCTCCTTGCCTGGAACCCTCTGTGGCTCCCACCTTCCCTTAAAATGATGTCTGAGCGCCCCTTCCCCATTTTCTCCCCTTGTTGCTCTCCTCCGTGCAAGTCTCCAAACACAGGGTGCCCGTGTGCCCTCTGCCACCCTCTTTGGCCTCCAGAACTCGTCCTTCAGGGCCCATCCAGCTCTGCTATGAAGTTCACCCTGCAGCCTCAATTTGGTGTCTCTTCATGTCCCCAGCCTGTCACAGTGGGGACGGTTTGGGGGACCCAGTGTCCCCAGCTCCTTTTTCTATGCAATCACTGAGCAAATGTTGACTCTGTAAATAACAACAGCTCATCTTTCACGGTTGCCGAGCGTGGGTCAGGCAGTCTCGCAAACACGATATGCCCATCTAATCCTCCTGAAGCGATAAGGAGTAGTTATTGTTATTCTTATGTTACAGATGAGGCTGTTGGGGCTCAGAGAGGTTAGGTCACTAGGCTAAAGTCACACAGCAAAGCCAGGGCTGTTCCCCAGGCCACCGGATCGCAAGGCTGCAGTTACTCCTAACGTTTGCCCCCTCTCAACTGATGACTGTACCCCGCTGACGGAGGGGGAGCATGCTATGGTCTGGGGCCACACCTGAGACTCCCAGGCCACCTGCCCCTCAGCCTCCCATCAGCCTCCCATCATGGGGCTGTGACCAGGACACCTGGTCCTGTGCATCGTGCTGGAGAGAGACGGCGAGAGGCAGAGGGCTTTCGATTTTAGAAATAATTCCTGCCACATAAGGTCCCCTGCTGGTCCCCTGCAGGGGGCCACAGGGTGGGCAGAGTCCCTCCCCACAGGGGCACGCAGGGGCTCGGAAGCCCCCTTGGGCAGACCCCTGTGCAGACAGTCGCCTCCCTGCCCCCAGCCCCTCCCACGGCTTCTCATCTGGAGCTGCCCAGGTGGCCCATCTCCATGGCAACGTCCCCATCACAGGTGGTCGTAACGTTAGCAACCAGGTACTCCCACCCCAGTGCCTGGGAGGCTGTAACCCGCACCAGCGTCCCCCTCCCACGCCCCGCGCACCCTCCCAGACCAGGTCTCAGGGAGGGACCAGGGGACACCCGCCCAGGATGCCAGGCCCAGAGACAGCAAGGCATGCCCCAAGGTCACCCAGCGTCCGGGAGCCGCCCGGCCCGGGATGCTCCAGGGAACTCCAGACCCCCGCCCTCGTCCTGCTAGACGCAACACAACCTGCAGCCTCATCATGCGCTCACGCCTACTGTGTACCAGGCCACGCTGGGCCCCGGCGCGGTCCCTGCCCTGCCGAGGAAAGAAAGGGGGGCGTGAGGCCGTGGTTTCTGGGAGCAGGAAGCGCCTCTGGGGAAACCGCTCAGCCCCCCAGAAACCCTTGTCCTGGGAGAACCTCCACCCCCTCACTGCCCCCGGACCCTTCATGCATCCAGCCAGCCTGTGTCGGACGCCTGCTGTGTGCGACACGGCGACGGAGGGTTGGGCAGAGACCCGCGGGACGGATCACTGAATCACAGTGGACCGTAACAGGAGCGTGCAGGGCCCGGAAGGGGGAACACACAGGGCGACGCACGTGCATGAGGAGAAGCAGGCCGGCGGGGCAGATGTCCGGGCGCCCCAGGACGAGGGAACGGCCTGGCCCGATGCCCGCACCCACGGTCTGACCCCTGTCCTCCAGCCCTAGGCATGTGTCCCTGTCACCGGGGGCCCCGGAATATGAGAACTGCTCCTGTCCCCATTGTACAGATGGGGAAACCGAGGCTGGAGGAGAGTCCCCCCACGGTCACACAGCCAGGGTGTGGCAGGACCTAGACTCGAGCACAGGCGGTTGACTAAGGTCCCTCACCCTCCAGGACACACAGCAAGTGTCCCCTCCTAGGGGATCCTCCTATACCGGGCTCAGGTCGGGCCAGGGTGTCTCTGCTGTCTCTCCCACACCCCCTCTGCGATTGTTTCATGCACCTGCTCCCCTCGTTCCTCAAAGCTTCCTCCCTCCAGAGCTTGGCCTGGTACACAGTAGGTGCACAATGCATGCCTTCCTCCAAGAGCCCCAAGAGGCAGAGATTGGGAAGTTATTTTGCAGAAGGAGAAACTGAAGACCAGAGAGGGGAAGCAAATCCCCTGAGGTCACACAGCACAGTGGCACCTCCACGCTCCTCCTCTGGGCTGGCCGGTGGGGGAGGGGACCTCGAGAGGAGTCACATGGTCCTTCTGGGCCTCTCCAAGAGACAGGGAGGGAAGCGCTCCCCTGCAGCGTCCCATGGGGGCACTGGCCCACGGCCTCCTGGGATGCGGTTTCTGGGCCTCCAGCCAACGCGACAGTCTGGGACCAGAGCCTGCTTGAGTCACAGGTGGCCGAGTGGATGCCAAGCCACCACCAAAGCCGCCGGGAGGACGCAGCGGGTGGGGAGGACTGCAGGGGGAGAGTGCAGGGTTACACGCCCAGGCGCCCGAGGCAGCCAGGCTTCTCTGCCCCTCCAGTGGGACAGGTGGCATCTCTGAGCCTCAGTGTGCGCGTCTGAGAAACGGGAATAATGAGTGTTCACCTTGCGACAGTTCTGATGCAGCAAGGATCAAAGTCCGGTGCTGGGAACCAAGCCCAGCACACAGCAAGGGCTCGGCAGGTCTCAGCCGGTGTTTTCTGTAGGATCAGGGGTGACCCCACCTCTGCCCTGTGACCCGCACGCGCCACGATGCAGAAAGTCCCACCTCCCCGGCATGGGGCTCACTCCTGGCTGTTGCCGGGCAGACCCTGTCATGGGGCTCAGCACACCCCACCCCTGGTCCCAGTCCTGGTCTGACGCCTGTCCCCTGGGGACTCCTGGTGTCCCAGCTTGGGGGATGGGAGTAGGACCCTTCACACCGACAGTCAGGGGTTCAGATGTCCCCCCGTCATGAGATGAGGCCAATGTGCCCAAGTGCGGGGGCGCCCACGGCTCCCCAAACCGGTCACTACGTGTGAAAGTAAAAGACTCATTCTTTCCCCAAACACTCGCTGAGCACTTCCTGTGTGTCCCCACGAGCTGGGCAGGGGTGCCGCAGGGGACAAGCCAGGCTAGACGAACAGTGGTCACAGACAGCTGTGAGCAAGCATGGAGGGAAAGGCATTCCAGGCTGGGGAACAGCAAGTGCCAGGCCCTGGGACGGGAGGAACTTGGCACCAAGGGCGGGGTGCCAGGCAGGGGACCTGAGGCCGCGGTGGGAGGAGGCGGTGGGCAGGTGCAAAGGCTCACGTGCAGATTAGGCAGGGCCCAGGGCAATGGGGAGCCACAGGAGGCTCCGGAGCGCAGCGGCTAAGCTTCCTCTTTGGAGTAGACCTGAGGGCTGGGCCGGGGCTGGTGTCCACGTGCAGATGGTGGAGGCCCGGGCTGAGGACCGGGAGCGGAGGAGGTGGCAGGTTCCAGAAGGTTCCAGATGATGGGACAACCTGCGCACTTGGGAAGCCCCTGCGTCTCCTGCGGGGCAGTCTGCGCAGGCCTGCCGAGGCCTCGGGGACAGAGGGTCTTGGACACAGTGCCCGCGGCGTATGCGCTGGTCCTGCCCGCAGCCCCGCGCGCCGCCGTGGCGCGCGTCCCGACTGCAGCCCGGCTGGCACCCCCGGCACCTGCGCCCACGTGTCCCCGCACACCTGCGGCCCCGGCAGCCGCGCGCGCCCCGGCGCAGCCCCCGCGCGCCCCCGCGCGCCCCCGCCATGCGTGCTGGGGAGGCCGGCGGCGGGCGCGCGCACGGCGGAACCTGGCAGGCGGCGGTGGCGGTGGCGGCGGCTCGAGTCGGCTCCGGGCGGCCCCAGCGCCGCAGCCCGCGCCGTGTCCGCGGCGGAGCCGCCCAGGTGAGTGGCCGCGCGCAGGGCCGGGGCAGGGCGCGTCCGCAGGCCGGGGACCCGGCTCCCTGCGCCCTGCGCCTCTGCAGCCCGCAGCCCCCAATCGGAGCCCCCATGCCCGGCTGGGGGCACTCGCCCCGCGCGCCCCTCCCGGGCGCGTCACTCCTGGCCAGGGCCCCGGCGCTCCCCCTGGAAACTTTGGGGGGCACCTCCCCACGCTGGGGTCCACCCGCCCCTCCTTCGGGGCACCAAGGAGCGGGGAACTGGGTGGGTATCTCCCTGGGGACAGTGGGGACGCCAGGGAGGCTGCGCCCCCTCCAGGGCGGTTGAGACGGGACTGGCTGGGTCTGGGGATGGGGGCCCGTCTGGACGCAGCCACAGCGCCCCACCTTCCTGTCTCCCCCAGCTAGGTCTAGTCCAGCCTGGGGATGCCCGAGCAGGAAGGCAGACAGGGTGTTTGGGGTCCCTGGAGCTGGAGACAGCTCAGTCTGGCTGGGAGGAATTTGGGGGTACAGGGCTGAGCCCCTGCTCTGTGGCCCGTGTCCAGGCAGCACCAAAGATGGTAGTAGGGGCTTTTCTCCATCCCCTGAGGCTGCACCTGGGTGCCTCCCAGCATCTGGGGCCTGGCTGGTGGGGGCCCCTAAACCCCATTCAACAAGTTGGGGGAGCAGCACCTCGTACCTCCATCTGGACACGAGAAAAGATCTGGGTCCTTGGAGACCACCTCGTAACTGGGTTGCTCAGCATGTGCCTCAGGCACTAAAGCTGCAGTTGTCCCCAAGCCCCCCATTTCTGAGGAATCACAACTTCTCTGGGGAGGGGTGGGCCCCAGAACCCCCATTTTTAGCCAACAGCCTCTTGTGAGCCCGTGTGCACACAGCCATGCTTGAGAACCTCCTGCTCCGGCAGGGATGGGGAGGGGCGTCTGGCGTGGCACAGTAGCAGGCAAAGGGCTCATCTGGGGCCCACTGGGCGGACAGCAGAGCCATGAGGCCTGGAGCAACCCGGGAGGGCTTCCTGGGAGAGGTGTGCAGGACGGGAAGGGTTGGTGGTGTGGGAGGGAGGAGAGGCCAGCAGGTTCAGGGAGCAGGGGATTGTCTGTCCCAAGGCTGGGCTGTGACTTCAGGCAAATGACATCAGGCTTTACCTGACACAGGGTTAAATCAGACGGGCCCAGGGAGCCCCTGGCATGGTGCTGCCTGAAAACAGGTGCTTGATAGGGTCACAAAGGTTATGACACCAGCCCTGCCTCGCCCCGCTCAGCCTCAGTGTTCCTGTCTGCACAATGGGGGTGGCCATGGCTGTCATCCCCAGCCTAAGCCCAGGATCTGAAGGTGCCTTGTTGAGTGGGAACAGAAAGCAGGTCTGAACTGGCAGTTTGATGTCTCTTCCCACCATGCTGTCATTCCTGGGCGCCCCTGAGTCACCACCTAGTCACCAGGTAGCGAGCCTCTCAGAGAGCTCTCCTGGCAAACTTGTCCCGGGGGGCCCCAGCGAGCCGCCCACCACCGCATGTCAATCCTGGGCCTCGGAGGAGTGCCCTCCAGCCTGCAAGAGGGAGCTGGGATTTTGTGAGTAGGAGCTGGCATCCGACCTAGGTTCAAATGCTGACTCTCCCCAGCTGAGCAATGACAGTTGAGCTGGGGCCCACTCTGACCCTCAGTCTCCTTTTCTCCACAATAAGCTTCATTATCCCCCCGCCCCAGGGCTGAGCTAGGTGGGTGAAGCAGCCAGGGTATACAGTGGGTGCTCCAAAAGCGGTTCCGGATCCAGAGGCCCTGCCTGCAGAGGGCAGTCTGTAGCCCCATGCCCAGGCTGGCGAGGAAAGTGGGTTGAAAGGCCCCCAGCCCCCGGAGGGGTTGACAGGGACGAACAGCAGATGGAAGCTAATTAGGGCTTAATGAATTTCGTGGATGAAGCCCCGGGAGGGCCCAGATCTAGGACATAGATTGCACCAGTCCTGGGGGACCTGCAGTGTGTCACCCCAATTGTGGTGGGGGGGCTGGGGACAGAGGGGCCAGCTGCCAAGCTTCTGTTCCCTGGCCCCTGTAGGTCCAGCTGCTGCCTCCAGGAGGGGCCGCGTCAGCATCCCCTGCCCTGAGAGTGGCTGGAGGGAGGACGTGTCCAGTGTAACCTTGGCGGGGGCGGCGCGGGAGGACAGAAAGGGGCGGGGGCTCGGCCAGGGCCAGGGCGGGAAGGACCCCTGGCCACACTCCGCCTCCCGCTTGGGCTACGAGTTTCCCGGCAAATCCGTCCAGGATCATATCGAAGGGGTGGGGGCGTAGGGAAGAGGGCCCTCACCCCCCCCCCTGCCCCGGGTCCCTCCGTGAGGGTCAGTTTTTAGGGGACCCCTAGACAGGCGCCGGCATCGCGGCTAACGCAGGCGCCAGAGCCCGGGCAGCGCGGCGCCTCCCACCTTCTGGGGAGCAAGTGCCACCTCCAGGACACCTGAGCCCCTCGGGCTTCACCGCCTCCTGCGAGAGTCCTCCCGACGCGTTGCCTTCACCTCGAATGGTTGGAGCCACACACGCTTGTCATCTCACAGTTCTGGGGGCAGAAATCTAACGTGGCCTCACTGGGGTGACGTCAAGGTGTGGCGGGCTGGTCCTTCCTGGGGCTCCAGGGAGAACCGTCTCCCGCCTTTCCCGGCGGCCAGCGGCCAGCGCGTCCCTCTGCCCAGGCCCTTCCTCCCCTCCAGAGCCAGCAGCGAGTGTCTTCCAGGCTCTCGTGGGAGGACCCCGTGCTGACACTGGGCCCCCGGGTCACCCAGGGTCACCTCCCGTCTCAAGATCCTTAACCTAATTCCATCTGCAGAGCCCCTTCTGCCGCATGAGGTGACATATCCACAGGTCCCAGGGATTAGGACGGGACATCTGTGGGGAGGCCGTAGTTCAAAACCCCCCTAGACAGAGGGCCGGGGTTCTGTGTTTTGTTCACTGCCGTTTCCCTTAAGAACAAGAACGGGGCCCGGCACACAGCCGGCGCCCATTAAACGCTTGCCGAATGACTGAATGAGTGAATGAACGAGGTGAAGACTTGGCCAGGAGCAGCACAGGGTCTGACCCCAGTTGGCACCCGGTGGAGACGTGTCCAGAAGGTGCCAGCTCGGGAGCACCTTCCCGGCTGACTTCTCACCTGCTCCTCATGGCAGCCCCAGGAGGTGGTCAGGTGTCCCCCGAGTCCCTTGTGCAAAAGTGGAAACTGAGGCTCAGAGAGGTAAATGTCTCTGCCCAAGGCCACAGTGGTGGGCTCAGGGGAAGACCATAAGTCCTTGTCCTGGCTCCGGAGTGGGACGGGCGCTAGGTTTGCGATTCCGCCTCCTCTGAGTCCACAGGGCGTCACTGAGCCCTTGGCGTTCCCAGCTGTGCATAGTGGCGGGGACGGACTTGGAGAGGGGAATACTAGAGTCCTGCTGTGTCAAGGTCAAGGTCTAGGCAGGAGACAAGGCTTTCCAGGCTCAGGTGAGGTGGCGTGACCCGAGAGTCACACCACACGGAGCTGGACACGTCTTCAAACTACAACTCAGGTCATGTCATGCTCTCTCTCAGCATCCTCCATGGTTCCCCAGTGCTCGTAGATGCCAGTCCAAACACCTCACTGTGGGTTCAGTTTCCTGTGTGGTTTTACACTTGCCAACCCCAACGCACAGCCCCAAACTCAGACGCGCCCCGCGCCCAGCCTCCCCTGCCCAGGCGGTTCCCTCCACCTGGAACGCTGTTCCCTGCGCCTCGCCTGCCGGGTTCCTGCTCACCGTCCAGGTCTCGGCCACGCGGAGCAAAGCGACAGGCCCACAGACCCTCAGCCCTTGCCCAGGCGACCGGCTCACTCGTGTTTCCACGATTCTTGCCCGTTCTCCCCCCAAGGCCCTACTCGGTGAGAGACGCCAGACACAGAAGGACACGCAGCAGGAGACTTTTTATGTGAAATGTCCAGGACAGGCAGATCCAGAGACGGGACCTGGACTCGTGGGTGCCCGGGGCTGGGGAGGGGTGGGGGGTGACTGCTGATGCAGATGGGGCTTCTCGTGGGGGTGACGGAATGTTCTGGAATGGGATAGCGGTGGTGGTTGCACAACCGTGAATATACAAAGCGTTGAATGGGGACCTGGACTGGGACACGTCGCAGCGGGGGCGGGGTGCGCGGTCTGCGTGGCTTCCCCGTGCCCCGCCCCGTGCCAGCCAGGACCCGCGCAGGCTGCGGTTTAGAAGGCGAACTGGAGTCCTGGGGTGCGATCCGGTATCGGGGTGTCTGCACACGGGCTGTCCCCGCCTCCTCAGGGCAGCCCCCCCCACAACCCCCAAGGCCGCCGGCCCTGCCGCCCGCCCGGCCCTGCCAAAGGCCTTTGCGGCCTCCGCTGCGGCTCGCCGTGCATGGCAATGAGCCTCTGTCCTTGAAACGGGCGTCGTCTGTCCACAGGGGGCGGCACCGCACCCCCAGCCCCCACGGCCAAGCCACGGACGCTGCCTGAGCAGGGCCCCGTGGGGACAGGTGCCAGCCTGGCTCTTGTGGGGTGCGCCCCTTGGTGGGGGGGAGGCAGGAAGGCCGTCAGCCACCGTCCCCAGCTCCAGCTGAATGGCGGGGCACAGAGCTGAGGAGGTGACATCACCCGGGGACACAGCTGTCCCCTCCTGCCTTAGCATTTATTAGCAACTGATACACCATATGCTTCTTTTTTCCTTTTTTTTTTTTGAGACAGGGTCTCAATTTTTCGCCCAGGCTGGAGTGCAGTGGCATCAGCCTAACTCACTGAAGCCTCCAACTCCTGGGCTCAAGCGATCCTCCTGCCTCAGCCTCCCCAGTAGCTGGGACTACAGGCATGCGCCACTGTGCCCAGCTTTGATGCGCCATATGCTTGTTTCATTGTGTGTCACTGCGCCACAATATAAGCCCCTTAAGGACAGGGATTGTCTGCGTGTCTCTGTTCTCTGTCGTAGTCCTGGCTCAGGGAAGAGAGATGAACGAATGAATGAACAAACGAACAAATGAATGAATGAATCCCAGGACCCGGCCTAGAGGAAGTGCTTGACAAACATTTGGTAGTGGCTTGGGTGAGTCTCTCATTTATCTCTCATTTATCTCCGAGCCTCAGTTTCCCCATCTGGAAAGCGGGGGTGGCAGAGGACCCTGGCCCCGCAGGGCGCTGAGGCGCGGGGTTCGGGCGGTGGCGTGCTCTGCGCAGGCCCTGGGGCTCCGCACACGCTCAGTCCGCGTCAGTGTGGACTTTCCTCTGGTGGCAGCGGCCGCACGGCCGCCCCAGGCTCTCCCTGCCTGAGTCCCCGAACATCACTGAGCTGCCCGCGGGCTCGCTGGCCCGGCGCTTTCCCCAGGGCGGCATGAGAGGACGGAGCCTCGCTCAGCCAGGGCGCTCCTGGGGGCCTTGTGGCTCTGCCAGGCTGGCATGGGACAGGCGCCTGGGCCCCGTGGAGGGTGGGGTCCCCCAGCCCTGGGGGAGCCATGGGAGGAGCCCCGAGTGTGTCCTCTTGGGGTTGAGCCCTGCAGCTGCTGCTCGAATACTGTGTGTCCCTGGGCGCGCTGCTTGCCCTCTCTGGGCCTCTGCTTCCCGGTCTGTAACAGGCTGAGTCACCGTTTCCTGCCGGGGCTCCGTGGGAGGCCTGCTCTGCCCTGGGCCGCACCCGCCACGGGAGGGGCTCTCGCTTGGGGGTGGCTCTGCCCCAGGACATGGAGCCTTGGGGCCTGCACATGACCCCCGTCCTAATCTGCAGTGGGAGCCATGAGGCCAGGAGCAGGGGGAGCCCGGGGCCCGGATGTGTTGGAGGTCGAGCCGATGGCGCCAGGTGACGGACTGGCCGGGCCGTGGGTGAGGATTGTCGCCCGGGCGAGAGGGCTGTGGAGTAGGGGTCCGCCCGCATGGCCATCGGGGGCGAGGCCGGACACCGCAGGTCGTCCCCCGAGAGGTCAGAGCTGTGGCTGGGTCCCCAGGGCTGGCGCTCAGGGGACACACGGTGGCTGAGACGCTCCAGGAAGAGGCGCCAGTGAACAGATGGTATCCGCGTCCTGCGACAGGAGGAGGCGCCCCAGGCAGGTCCCGGGAGGGTACAGAGCTGGCCCTGCAGTGTCACCTCTCCCAGGGCCACAGGCCGAGGCGAAGGGAAGGGCAGAGAAATGCATGGAATCAAAGTGAGCCACTCTGGCCCAGCGGGGCCCTGCCCGGGCCTGTGCCGGTGGCCCTCCCGAGGGCCGTCGCTTACCTTCCAGTCTTTGCACACATGACCCGGGAATGGGCCAGATGTCTTAAAACTCCGCGGCAGAAGCCGGACTGGGAATCGGACGCCGCGCCCCAACCAGAAACCAGGGCCGCCTCCTCGCCCCGCCTTATGTGAGGACAGGGCTCGGGGTGGGGTCCCAGGCCCAGAGAGGGTCACCCGCCTGCTCGGGGCGCCCAGCCTCTTCCTCGCCCGGCAGTGGCAGAATCGAGGGGTCCTCGGGTATCTCGGCTGGAGCCCCCGGTGGGCCTCCCCCCCACGCCCGCCGGCCTCCCAGGCAGCGGGTCGGGGAAGGAAGACCAGAGAGGCCGATGCAGCTCCCTCGGGCCACACAGTGGACCAGTGGGGTCCCGTAGGCGGCACCCATGTTCCCACCGGCCCTTCCTCCCAAGCTGGGGCGCCAGACCCTTTAGGGGCGACATTAGAGGCTTTAATCCACCTGCATTCCCCCCCCTCAACCCTCTCACCACCCCGCAGAGAAAATGATCGGGCCAAGCCGCGGGAGAGGTGAGGGTTGAGAAACTAGGTCACAGCTCGCGTGGCCCCCGCCGGCTGCACGGGGATCAGCTGTCCTCGGCCGGGAGTAATTATAGAGCCAGAGCTCTGCGGGCGCCCCTGAGGGCTCTCGTGGCTGGGCTCTGACAGGCGAGGTCCAGAGAGGGTACATTTCTCACTGGAGGTCACACAGCGCATCAGAACTGGGGTCTCCTGCCGGCTGGGACTCGGTAGCTGTGACCGAGCGACTCCTGACCTTCGGTTACTTGAGAACTTCCTGATTTTGTCCTTATCTGTGTCCTATGGGAACTAGTTTTTAAAGAATTCTTTCAAACTTAAAAAAAAAGAATAACTCATTCAAAAAATGTCAGCCGGCACCTGCAATCCCAGCACTTTGGGAGGCTGAGGCAGGAGGATCACTTGAGGTCAAGAGTTCGAGACCAGCCTGGGCAATAGCAAGACCCCATCTCTACCAAAAATTGAAAAATGAGCCAGGCATAGTGGCACCTGTAGTCCCAGCTACTCGGGAGGCTGAGGCGGTTGCATCTGCTTGAGCCCAAGAGTTGGAGGCTGCAGTGAGCTGTGATGACGCCACTGCACTCCAGCCTGGGTGACAGAGGGAGACTCTGTCTCTAAAAAATAAAAGAAAAAGTCCATTTTCATCTCTAAGACCACAGGGCCCCCAGGGCCTCCTGGCTGTGCCCTCTTTCCTCATATCCTGCGAGTCTTACTCACTTCCTGTGTAAATTTCACAACTGTAATTCCCTGGAGACTCACCAACGCGCGCCCCCCACCCACCGATTGATTTTTCTGTGCTAATCGCCACCTGCGGAGGGACAGGGTGTCTTCATTCTCCTTGTTTAGCATCTGTCTGCGCGGAGAAAGCCGAGCTCTTTGTCTTATGCCCCACTGTGTCCCTGGCACACTGTCAATGTTTGTTGACTGACTGATTGACCGACCGCAATGCATGGATGAGGAGAAACCAGCTTTGTGGTCTCTTGGGAGGGAATGATAAAAGTAGGTCCAGCAAAAACACAAGCGTGTTTTAAGCTCTAGATGGAGGAGCTGCCGGGACTCTGTCCTTACTCTGTTTAAAGAAAAAAAAAATTAGCAGGTATCAGGGCTGTCGGGGTGCGAGGGCCACCCCAAGAGTTTCCCCTGCCCCTAACAGGAGGGATTCGGTGGTGCCCGAGAAGAGAGCGACCGTCTCCCTACAGGGGTCCGTGATATTGGTCGCCTGGACTCTGAGCTCCCAGAGCGGCCCCTCCAGCCAGACGTGAGGGGCATGGCACAGCGAGGTGCAGGGTTGTTGAGAGTCTGTTTAAAGGAGGAGAAGTGAGAGGGAGGGCTCGTGCAAAGGCCCTGGGGCAGCGGGGAGCAGGGTGCGAGAGGGTCTCCCGCTGCGGGGAAGGAGCTCACGGTGGCCAGGATTAGGCCAGGGAGGTGGGAGAGGGCTTTGAATGTCATTATTCGCACAGTCCAGGAAGAGATACTCGCATTCGATGAGTTCAAATGGCATTTCAGGGAGAGCGGGGTGGGGACATAGAGCAGGCAGGCAATTGACATTTGAGGTGAGACCAAAATGCAGTGAGAGAGAGCGCCAGGCGGGGAAGGTGTCCCAGGTGGCAGAGGCACAGCCCACGCAAAGGCCCTGGGGCCAGGCTGCGCCCGGCGTGTTGGAGGCTCAGGGAGGAGGCCCGTGTGGCTGGGGCAGAGTGAAGAGCGGGAGCGAGGGCGGAGGGGAGGCTGGGGAGAGGACAGGGCCAGGGCAGGCAGGGCCTGCGGGCCGCCTGGAAGACTTGAAATTTTATTCTAGGGTCGTGAAGTTCCCTCCAGCAGAGGAAAAACCAAACAGCTGTGTTCCTGCCGGCGTGTGTGATTCGGGGGCTGGAAGAGACCCCCTTTCAGGGCCCCGGCCCCTCCGAAGCAAGGCCACGGAGGCTGTAGCCCCCTCTCCCGGGTGAGGGTACAGACCCCCGGCCCCAGGGGGAGGCACAGGCCAGGACGGGGACCTGGCGCTGGCCGGAGAACCCAGGACAGGTTTAAGGTAGGAAGTTGCCAGAGGTGGGGGATGGGGCCCGAAATCGGGGCCCGTAGGCCGTTCCGGCTCTCTTGTCGCCTCTCGGGACACGGCCTCCCCGTGTGCTGCCCAGGGGCAAGAGCTCGGGAGAGAATGACCTAGAAAAACAGCCCCGGGAGGGAGTTTGCAGCGAGAGAAGATTACGTTTCCTGCAATGCCCATGTCGGGATTAAGGACAATTCCAGTGGGAGGGCCCCGTCCAGTCCGCTGTCCTCCCATGTCCCCACGCCGGGG
>VSMD01045046.1:0-13951 GCA_008750895.1 Mirza zaza | reverse complement strand
ACATTAGGAAAATGCAATTCAAAACCACAATTTGATATCATTTCACATCCATTAGGATGGCTAGTATTAAAAAAACCAAGAACACCAACAAACAAAAATGGAAAGAAATTAGCCAAAACAACTAAAAATAGAAAAAAATGAACCGGGCACAGTGGCGCATGCCTATAGTCCCAACTACTCAGGAGGCTGAGACAGGAGGATTGCTTGAGCCTAGGAGTTTGAGGTTGCTGTGAGCTAGGCTGACGCCATGGCACTTAAGCCCAGGCAAGAAAGTGAGACTCTGTCTTAAAAAAAAAAGTAGAAAAATTAGCCAGTCATGGTGGTGCATACCTGTAGCCCCAGGTACTCTACTCGGGAAACTGAGGCAGAAAGATTTGAGCCCAGAGTTGGAGGTTGCAGTGAGCTATGATGATGCCACTACACTCTACCCAGGGTGACAGAGCAAGACCCTGTGTCAGAAAAAAAAGACATTATCAAGAGAGTGAAAAGACTCTCATTATCAAGAGAGTGAAAAGAGAGTGGGAGAAAATATTTGCAAATCATATATATAAGAGATTAATATCCAAAATATATAAAGAATTACTACAAAGTAATAACAAAAATACAAACAACCAAATTATAAAATGGACAAAGGACTTTAATAAAGATTTCCTATAGATACACAAATGGCCAATGAGTATATGAAAAGATGCTTAACTTCCTTAGACATTAGGAAAATGCAATTCAAAACCACAATTTGATATCATTTCACATCCATTAGGATGGCTAGTATTAAAAAAACCAAGAACACCAACAAACAAAAATGGAAAATAACAAATGTTGACAAGGAAGTAGAGACATTGGAACCCTAATACATTGCTGGTGGGAATGTAAAATTTTGCAGCCACTGTGGAAAAGTTCAATGGTTCCTCAAAAAGTTAAGTATAGAATTTCCATGTGACCCAACAATTCCTCTCCTACGTTTATATCCAAAAGATATGAAAGCTGGGACTCAAGCAGATACTACCTGTACACTAATGTTCATGGCAGCATTTTCACAATAGCCAAAGGTGGAAATGACTTAAGTATCTATCAACAGAGAAATGGATGAGCAAAATGTGGTATATGCACAATGTTATATTATTCTGCCTTAAAAAGGAATGAAGTTCGGATACATGCTACAATATGTAGCATTGAAATCATTATGCTAAATGAAATAAACCAGACACAGAAGGACAGATACTGTATGATTCTACTTATACAAGGTATCTGGAATGGGCAAATTCATAGAAAGTAGAATAGAAGTTCCCAGGGGCTGGGGGAAGAGGGGAATGAGGGGTCAGTTATTGCTTAATGTGTACCGAGTTTTTGTTTGGATGATGAAAAAATTCTGGAAATAGAGAGTGGCGATGGCTGCAAAACATAGTGAATGTACTAGATGACACTGAATTGTACAGTTAAAAATGGTTAAAATCTGGCCAATCTAGCCAGACGCAGTGGCTCATGCCTGTAATCCCAGCATTTCGGGAGGCAGATTCAGAAGGATCCCTTGAGGTCACGAGTCTGAGACCAGCCTGGGCAACACGGTGAGAAACCTCCATCTCTAAAAAAATAAATAAATACATAAAATAAAAAATTAGCCAGGCATGCCAGGAGGATGGCTTGTGCCCAAGAATTTGAGGTTGCAGTGAGCTATGATTGTACCACTGCACTCTTCCCAGACAAAAGAGTGCAAATCATATATATGATAAGAGATTAATCATATATATGATAAGAGATTAAGACCCTGTCTCTAAAATATATATAAAAACATGGCAAATTTTATGTCATGTATGTTATACCGCAAGAAAACAAAAACAAAAACAAATCCATACCAAACCGAGACTTTCTTTTCAGCTAGTTAGAAAGATCTTGTGAAAGGGTATGATAAAGGGGAACCCCTTCCACTGTTGGCTTCGGGGTGCATGGGGTGCGTGGGTGGGCGCGGAGGCTTGCTGTCCGGCTGCCCAGGACAGGAGAAGCAAGGCCAGCTCGTACACAGACCCAACCATAAAACCAGGGCAGCTACTGGCCGGGTCAACGTGCAAGGGGAAACAGAACCGGCAGACGGACTTAACGGAGCTTTTGTTCTAAGCTGTTTACGTCCCCTGGTCTGCGAACTGCATGGAAATCCCCGCGGGTCGCAGCTGCCCGGGGGATTGCACGGGGACTTAGCGGTGTCAGGGGCCCTGTCCCCCACCGCCCCGGCCAGGCCCGGGGCGCCCCCCCCAGAACACGCCCTCGCCCCACGTGCTTCTGGGAGTTTGGAGCCGGGCGCCCCGGCCCGGAGCAGGGGCGCGGACGGGCAGGGCGCGGGTGCGCGCGGAGGAGGACTTCCGCCGCCGCCTGCCGGCCCGGGGCCCGCGCCGCAGGGAAGTGACGGCCGCGGGCGCTGCGGCGCGTCCCGGAGGCGGCCGCAGCGGGGAGCGCGGGCGCGGGCGAGCCAGGTCGGGAGGGACAGCCTTAAAGCCGCCCTGGATCCCTTTCACTTGAATGCTAAAAAAATTTTAAAAATTAAAAAAAAAAATTCTACTAAATAAATAAATAAATAAATAAAGCCGCCCTGGAAAGGACAGACCCCGACAGCCACGCAAACACGGGAGGACAGATTAGAGAGAAGGGACAGGTCTTGGTGTGGGAAAAGCGTGTGTGTGTGTGTGTGTGTGTGTGTGTGTAACTAATTTTTGGGGTGGAGGAGAGGCTTTTCTCACCATAACGTCGAAGCCATTAAGGAGAAAGTTGATAAATTTGATTTTGTAAAAATGAAACTTCACTATAACAATACAAAAAAAAAAAATGCCACAGAAGTCAAAACACAAACCGGATTAATACCTGTAGCATACATAACAGAACAAAAGGCAATATTTTGTCATTTATAAAATCCCCATACGAGAGAATAAGGGGGAGGGGGCAAAGGACCTAATTGTGAGGATGCAAAAGACACATTTGCAGAAACAGAAGTGCAAATGGTTAATAAAAATAAGAAAAGATCCTCAACTTTGCTCATAATTAACGTGAATGCCAGAACTGCTGTAAAATGCTGCTATCCTCCAGAAATGGGCAGGCGTGGAGGAAATGGGCATTTTCATACCTTGTTCATGGTATGTACTTAATGTACAGCAATCTTTTTGGAAGGCAAATTGGCAATGTGTATCAAAATTTTAGGTGCACAATTCCTTTGTTGTGATGATAATTTTGGTGCTAAGAATTTGCTTTAAAGCATGCCAAGCCACTTAACACTGCAAAAACACAAGAAACAACCTAAATGTCCATGAGGAGACTAGTTAGAGAAAAATACATAGTATGATTTCATTTCTATACATTTTTGAAGGAAGTGTATGCACTAGTATAGGCGTTTTTTTTTTTTTTTTCTAGAAGGATGCCTTTGATTATAGGAACAAGAGGGCTAAGAGAGTACACCCCCCCTTTTAAAAACTATCATATTCATCTCATTTTATTTTTAAAAATTCCACCCATCCTTTAATATTCATTGCAAATGCTACTTCCTCCATGAATTTCCTGCTTTATATCCACATTTCTTGTACCATCTTGACACATTTACCTGAGTGTACATTGTTTTGGATTCACTTATCAGATTTGCCTGTGGGACTTGGATCAGAGTGGCAAATGAAAAGCAAAAAAAAAAAAAAAAAAAAAAAAAAAAAAAAAGAAAAAAGAAAAGAAAAGACAAATGAAAAAGAGAAAAGAAGTATTATGAAAAATGAGAAAAAGAAACAACAAAAAATATTTGCCCGGATAAGATGGCTGTAGCCGAAAAACAGACTGCAGTAGTTAAGAATTCAGGCTTTGGATACAGGCAGGCTTAGATGAGAATCTGGTTCTGCCATCTGTGCATCCTAGGCTAAGTCACTTAACCTTTTTGAGCCCTTTTAGCATAGGGGGAGGTTCTGAGCACTTGCCACAGGGGGTTCTTGTCAGCAGGCGATGAGCTAATCCATTAAGTGTTGAGCACAGTGTGTGGCACTGAAGGAATGCTCCCTAAATGTTAGCCATTATTACACATTTAAGGAGGGCGCAGGTGGTCTGGTGCTCAGATTTTTTCCTGTTGCTCACTGGTGCCCCTTGCCTTCCTCTATTATCTTGGGGCCCATGTGAGTTCTTCTGGGACTGGAAAGCAGTTTGCTGGTATGAATGAAGTCAGCCTAGGGCCCCAGGTACAACCCAGAGGCTCCTGATCAGCCCTAGGATTAGGGGAAAAAGAATGAAGAACACCTTCCCACTGCTGAGAAAACAATTAAAAGTCCTTGTCATGCTGGTGGTGGGCTAATTTCACATTCAAATAGCATCATTATTATTGGCTTCTTTCCCCCCATCCCCAATCCACTATTCAAAAATCCCCTTTATCCCAAGTGTATCTACCCTAAGTATTACTATAATAAACACAAGGTCTTGAAGGGGGTTAAAAACGTTGCTATGATTCACCAGAAAAAGAGGAAAGGTTTGGTACATGCAAAGATAAAGAATCAAGAAACAGGATGTTAAGTCAGCATTAGAAACAAAAAGAGAGAAGGAAGGACATCGAGTGTTTGTTTTCAGCATTCAACCTAGATTTCTCTTGTCTTGATTTTATGAGTGATATGTTGCAAGGCTATAGGCTGTATATATTATATATATATGGGTTATATATAACTGTTCTAACAATGATAATAATATACTGTAATAAGAGTTACGCGAATGTGGTCTCTGTCTCTCTCTAAATATCTTATTGTACTGTATTTGGCTATTTTTGGACCGCGGTTGACCGTGGGTAACTGAAACTGCTGAAAGTGAAACTATAGATAAGGGGGGGGGACTACAGTAGACGCCTCCCACCGTTAGTCACTTAGGAGTTGTCTCCGTTATCAGATCAACTGTTGCAGTATCGCAGTGCTTGTGTGCAAGTCACCTTTATTTTACTTCATAATGGCCCCAAAGCACAAGAGTAGTGATGCTGGTAGGAGTATGCCAAAGAGAAGCCGTAAAGTGCTTCCTCTAAGTGAAAAGGTGAAAGTTCTGGACTTAATAAGGAAAGAAAAAAAATCCTATGCTGAGGTTGCTAAGATCTACAGCAAGAACGAATCTTCCATCCGTGAAATTGTGAAGAAGGAAAAAGAAATTCGTGCCAGTTTTGCTGTCTCACCTCCAACTGCAAAAGTGACAGCTACGGTGCGTGATAAGCGCTTAGTTAAGATGGAACAGGCGCTGCATCTGTGGGTAGAAGACATGAACAGAAAACGTGTTCCGATTGACAGCAACGTGTTGCGCCAGAAAGCACTGAGCCTGTATGATGACTTCAGCAAGGGATCCCCTAAAATGAGTGACACCAAGCCATTTACTGCAAGTAAGGGATGGTTACACAGATTCAGGAATAGATTCTCACATCATCACAAGAAGAAGGGTGAGTACAGTACGATAACATATTTTGAGAGAGAGATCACATTTACATAACTTATTGCACTATATTGTTATAATTGTTCTATTTAATTACTACTTATTGTTGTTAATCTCTTACTGTGCCTAATTTATAAATTAAACTTTATCATAAGTATGTATGTCTAGGAAATAACATGGTATATAAAGGGTTTGGTACTATCCAAGGTTTCAGGCATCCACTGGGTCTTAGAATATGTCCCCTACAGATGGGGGGGGCTACTGTATTTCTTTAGGTGGAAAAGAAACATGGACATTTTGTTCATATTTTTAAAAAATATCTTGAATGCTAAATAATACCGTCTAATATTTATATAATACTTAACAATTTATAAAGTATTTTCCTCTGCATATCATCTAATTTCCCTAAATCTCTAAGGAAGGCAGAGAAAATACTATATTTTACTTTTTAAAAATTATATTGCAAAACAACTACAATATTAACAGACTACTAAAGAGAAAATAATACCTAAATCTTATTAAACTAACAAATAAACTGTTTATTTTGGTTGGCGTTACATGAACATTAGTTTTACTGTATAGGGCAGGCGCTTGCACAAAAGGCATGGCAGAGCTGAAAAGTCTATTTAGATCACATCTACATTATTAATTATTATAAATAAATTATAACTTGGATTTCATTTTTTGCCACCTTTGGAAGTGTTCTGAGGACTATACATACTGTAAAAGGTCGTTTATCCAGGATTCTAAGTGTTCAAATTATTCAAACAAAATACTGTTCAAAAACAATGTTTTACAATCAATTTTAAAAAGTGTCATTTTAATAATAAAGGAACTATTTGCTACAGTGCGTACATCCACCTGACAGCTAAAGATGTCCCGTGACCCTACTCAAGTGATATGGACTGGGTTGTGCAAATCCTAACTGGACACTGTCTAAAAGATCAAACTATTATCTTACTAAGGATATATGTTTTACATCCCATTCTCTATATACAGAATATATAGTGTACTATGTATCTTGCAAAGAAAAACCAAGAAGTTGGTCCCAGAAGATATTGGGCCTGCATCAGGCAGAGTTAATTGAGTATTCATCAAAAGCCCAGACGTGGCCGGGCTTGGTGGCTCATGCCTGCAATCCTAGCACTCTGAGAGGCTGAGGCAGGAGGATTGCTTGAGGTCAGGAGTTCGAGACCAGCCTGAGCAAGCGCGAGACCCTGTCTCTACTAAAAAATAGAAAAAATTAGCTGGGCATGGTGGCATACACCTGTAGTCCCAGCAACTTGGGAGGCTGAGGCAGGAGGATCACTTGAGTCCAGGAGTTTGAGGTTGCTGTGAGCTAGGCTGACGCCACAGCACTCTAGCCAGGGCAACAGAGTAAGACTCTGTATCAAAAAAAAAAAAAAGAAAGAAAAGAAAAAAGAAAGAAAAAGTAGTCAGCAGGCTCTAAGCTGAGAGTCTATGTGAACATGCTTTTGAGTTGGTGGAAGAGCTCACATTTCATCCAGATCCATCTCTAGCTTGGCCAAGGCCTGTTTGACTTGGCTTTGTATCCCATGCTACAGAAGAATGGAGAGGTCACATCATATGGACACTTACCTGCAGAACTGTATACACTAAGCTAAACATTGAAAAAAAAGAGAGAGAGAAATAATTGAAATAGCATGGATGGTTCTGCCAACTGTTGGACTTGGTGCACTTACATCCTGAGTATTAGCTGAGAGCTGTAAATCTGCTCTTGCTGCAGCCTCAGTTGGTGTGTATCTCTTGCTACATGCATCCTGTGTGATTCCAGTGTTTAAAGGAAGATTCCATACTACATCATTTCTGGACACAAAGCAATTATTTCATCTGTTGCTCAACCCCCCAAACAGCAATCTGATCCTATGTTGGGAAAAAACTTTGGCTATGCAGAGAAATAGTATCCAAAGTGGCTTATAACTATGGCTACAATTAATGTAGCATCTGTACCATTAAGGTGAGGGAGAAATTGACCAAGGAATAGCAACAAGTGTCTCAATAACTGCCAAGGTGGTGAGCCAGGTGTTAGTGAAGACAGAAAACACACCCTATTTATGATAGTAAGACAGGAATTTGAGGGTTACAAACATCAATGGCAGTATGCTAAGAAAGTCTTTGTCCCCCTACACTGTTCACTGTCTCAACTGAGACAGACAAGAGGCAATTCACAACTAACTAACGTTGATGTAACAGTTTTAAGCACTGTTTCAATCTCAAAGGAATTGAAGTTGTTTATGAAGAGGCAGCAAAATCCCCCTCTGAACTGTTAAGCAAATTCATGGAAGAAAGGGACTATCTCCTAAATGTTTTCATGATGACAAGTGTAATCTTGACTAAATGAACTTCTTTACTAACTCACTTTGCAACAAACACCTTCCCAAAAGCTACTGCATGAGCCCACCATACCCAGTGAATCCTCCCTTGGCTGACATCAACCTCAAACCTCAACCTGGAAAAACCACCCTCTGCACAAAACATGGTCACTGATGTCCACAGCAGCTGATTGTTGGCATTTGATAGGCTGGCTGCTCTTACCAGGTGAGTTGTAGGCTTCTCAAGAGTTAAGTTTGTTCCTAGACGTATGTCAGTGGCACGTGGTATTAGGAATACAGAATTTAATTAAATATTCCAAAATGTCAATGAAATATGAGTGCAAAAAGAAAATTGTTCTTATGAAACCTTAATGAATGGCTTTGGAGAAAGACGACCAAGGAGAGTCACGATTGAATTAAGCATGGACAAAATGACTGTAGACGTTGTGGGGGAAATCGCAAAAATGTAGAAGGCTTCGGTAAATCATATTGCTTCACAGGTATCTTTAAATTCTTCATCTATTTTAAAGAAATCCAACATGAAAATTCTTGATGAGGCTTTATGGGTGCGGTCTATGCAAGAAAGAAGACAGGAGAATGCCACTCTGTGAACCCAAATTCAAAGGAAAGGTTTTGGACCTACATCAAAAGAGTGGCTGCTCGGAAAGTTTTCTCTCGCGAGCGACAAAGGCTTGGAGGCTGGAAAAAACGTCGTGGTCGCCACCTACCGAGAAGCAGCGGGTGGGGGAGGATGGCCGGTGTGGCCCGAATCTCCGGTGGTGGTGGAATCACAAAACCACTCAATTTTGTGCTTTATATCTAAAATCTTTGCACTCGGGGTTTTTGAGTTTGACTTCGGTGAACGGTCATGTCTCTCACCATTTTCAAAAATCACGAATTAAAGTTGCGATGCAAAAAATAATCTCGGGGAGGGGTTTGAGTTAAATTGCTTAGCGGTTGACAGAACAAAACAGGGGCTACAAGTCGGGCTTTCGGCTCCCACTCCGTAGCTTTCCCCCTTCAACTTTCCTTCTAAAAGATGAGTGAGAGACAGACGGTGGGCAAAGCCTGGCGGTGGGGGTGGGTAAGGAATAAAAATCCAAAGTCCCCTCCCCTCGCCTGTCCTAAGTAGGGGCAATTGTCGCTTTTGAGGCAAGCTTTGAAAACACTTAAACGGAGGGTGGTGCAGGGCGGAGGGACTCCCTCTGCGGAGCACAGAGGGTGACAGGCCGGCCCGGGGCTCCCCGGCCTTGGCCGTGTCCGGGCCTCGCAATCTGCAAGGAATCTCGGGTGCAAGAGAATGTGGGAGGCTTGCGGGGCGGCAGAGGCCGGTCCGAGTGCAGCAGGGAGGAAGCTAGTGCCACCACTGAGCTAGATTTCCGTCCCCGTACCCAGCTCCCCTCCCCCACCCGGGCGGCCGCACAGGCCCCAGGTGCAGCCATGTTCTTGCTCCCACCACCCGCGCCTCCATTGACAGTCCTTGCCGGAGAGGGCCGGGCGCCGCGCTCGCCTCGTCCTCGGGTTCGGGGCTCGCCAGCGCGAGGTTTCCTGGGAGTTGTAGTCCGTCGCCCCTGCCGCCGCGTTGGTGCGGACGAACCACAAACTACAATTCCCGCTGGGCGGCGCTGCAGTTGCGCACGCGCAACTCGTCTTCGAAGAACAAAAAAAAAAAAAAAAAAAAAAAAGAAAAAAAAAGGAGGAGGAGGGTGAGAGAGAAGCTCGGAGAGCAGAGAAAAGGGGCCACCGGTCGCCCCCCCGCTTCCCCGCACGCGCTCTCTAGCCGTGGCCGCCCGCCTGCCGCGGTAACCCCGGCCTCTCCCTCTGTCCCCCGTGATCGGATCAAGGCGCTGAGCGAGGCCCTGCCGGGGCGGCCATGCGGCGGTGACAGGAGCGCGGCCGAGACGCACGGGCCCCTCGCCCTCTCACCTCCTGCCCGCTCACCAGCTCGCCTCAGCCGAGGCTGCTCCGCGGCGGCCGCAGCGCGCGCGCGGCCCACACTCGCTTCCCTTCTGCACCCCGGCCCCGGCGCTGCCTGGAGGCGGCTGCACTCGGGTGAGTCCCTCTCGCCTCATCCCGGCCCCCCGGCCCCCCGCCCCCGCCTCGGTGGCCATTTCGAGCGGGGCCTTTATTCGAGACTCTGCCTCGCCGGGGCCTGTACAGACAGGGGCCTGGGAACCGGGGTCCGCCGAGTGCGGCGAGGGGCCTCGGGGGTGCCCGGCCCCCCCACCGCGCCCCACCCGGGCCCCCGCCGGCCCTCGGCAGCGGGCGAGATGAGGCGTGGGGGTGGGGCGGGACGGACGCGGTCGCGGGGGACGACAGTTGCACGCGCGCGCCTGGGTGCGCGTGGGGGAGGGGCGCGCGCGCCGGCCGGCGTGGGGGGGGCGCCTCGCGCGTGCGACCCGCGCGCGAGCGAGCCTGCGGGCTGCGCATGCCCCGCCTCGCTGATTGGCCGGCGCGGCGGTGCGGGGGCGCGCGCGGTGCCAGGCCCGCGCCGTGGGGTCGCGCTCGCCTGGTGTATCTGGGGCTCCTGCGCCGGGGCAGCAGACGCGCGGGATTGGCCGGCCGGCGCGGGGGCGGTGCCGCGCGCTGCCTGGCAACTGCGGCGGGGGGCGGGGAGCGCGCCGGCCCGCCCGGCTCCCAGGTGGAGCCCGCAGTGGGCTTTGTCCCGGGCCGGCCCGGCGCGCCTGCCCCGCGGGGCCTGTTCTTTGGGGGAAACTAGCACAATGACCGGAAGGAAAACTCCAGCCTCTCGGCCATGAAAATCTGCCGTCTGGGTTCGGCCGGCACCCAGGCGACGGGGACCCAGAGGGAGAAGGGAAATCTCAGAAAACCCCGTCTCCTTCCCCGCCCTCGCCCTCCACTTTTCCTTCTCCAAGTTCTGCCTTTTGATCAAGCTGCTCCCGTCCCCCTCCGAGTTACGTTTTTGCGCTTATTTGCGGCTGGGAATGTGGGGACGCGAACGCGCGCCCGGGTGCAGACTTCTCACCTCTTTTAAATTCCACTTGGCTGCAGACAATGGCTCGGCCGGCCCGCTGGGCGGACGGGAACTCCGGCGCTCGGGGTCAAAAGGGGAAGTTGCAGTTTGCAAATGCCAACGTGCAGGTGGGGTGGCTGGTGCGGAGGCCTGCGGTTTGGGACGGCTGCTTTTATTTCCTGCTGTAGGATTTTCCGGGGGCTGCTGCCTCGCGCTTTCGATTCTCCTGCTTGGGATCTAGGCTTGCGCCCTGTGTAGGCTGCAGTGACTTTTTCTTCCCTTAGGCTATGGAAATCTTTCTTGCTCCTGTAATCTCTTCTTTAAGATCTTCTCTTACATTGTTCGCTCGGATGTGTCGTTTCCTCTTAGTGACCCGGTCAGTTTGGTTGCCTTTCCCCGCAGGGCGCCTTTATTTCCTGCGGGAGTGTGTCGGGCTCTGCCTGTGCACAGGTGTCTGGCCTAGACACTAGGTGTTAAATCGGAGGGCCGAGGGGAAGGCTTTTCCGCCTTTGTTTCTCTCCTTCCACTGCCCCTTTCAGATCGGCATCGCCACGGTGTCTTGCTTATAGCAGTGCCAGCAGCTAACGTTTGAGTGTGTCTTCTGTGCCAGGGATGGCTTCTGAGCACTTTACGTATACCGCATTTTTCTTACTTAATCCTCCTAACAACCCCGTAATTCCACTTTATACGTGAGGAACAAGTCTAGAGAAGTTGGGGGATTTACTCTCGCTCACCCAGCCAATGAACCTGGGCAGTATGAGTCTTCACCCCTAAGTCGGCCTTCTCTAGCGCCAGCGCGCTTTGGCACCCCTGGAGGGCTGGCTTGTTAAAACACTTGCTGGGCCTGACTCCAGAGATTTTAATTCTCCAGGTCTGTGTGGGGCCCGAGAATTTGCATTTCTCCCTGGTGGTGGTGATGGCCGCTGCTCCTGGGAAGGCACCTTGAGAACCATTCACAACGGTGCAAAATTAAGTGAGGGAAAGTTTTGGCTTCTCATTACGTTAAAAAGGAATCTTAAAGAATCAAAACTAATTTGGATTGCTTACTGTAGGTTGCTTGGAAAACTGGCTGAGAGTTAAGAATTTCTTTGTTAGCCATGATTACAAAAGTAAAAGTTTAATCTCCAGTTTAAAAAGGGGCCATGGATTTAAGTGCAGAACAAAATTGAAAATCTGAATAATCTTGGCTTTTTTTCCACTCTCATTCATTTATTGATTTAGTCACAGCAAGACATTTGTTACTCATCTTCTCTCGGATGCCTAAAGCAGTTTAGGATGTTAGGGCCAGGGATTGGAATTTTGGCCTTAAGATGGGGGGGGGGGCGTACGAAGGCTCCTGCAGAGCCACCTGCACCTCCACAGATTTGGCTTACTTTTAAGAATATGACTACAAAGACTTTGTCATTAAAATGTAGGCGTTGGGGGTTCTTTTTCTTGAGGAACAAGTCTTGTTGAGAAAGATTTTTAGTTTTTTAAAAATTATTACGGATTTCATTCTGGGGAAAGTAATTGCAAAGTAGGAGGAATGGGATTAGTTCACACTTTTGTTCTAGCATTTTTGATGACCCATAGATGGATAGTGTGTTCCAAAACATAAAATATAAAAGACAAGGTCTCTACTCCAGGTTGTTATTATTTAAGGAGTTGTAAATAAAAGGCTGAAAAATTGCTAAACACTTAACCTTTTATGTTATTACTGGTGACCAGATATGTGCCTTGTGTTCCAACTAATTCATTTCTATCATTTCATTCTTTATTGAACACATTAGTTTTTTAACTATATAAGTAGGAATTTTTGCAATCCTTCATAACTGTTGTGGCATAATTAACATGAAATTGCCTTACCACAGCCTTAAATAGATGCCGATCGAATCATTTTTATGTAAGTCCAAGGGAAAGCATTTTTTTTTTTTGAAACAGAGTCTCACTTTGTTGCCCCGGCATTGCCGTGGCATTGGCCTAGCTCACAGCAACCTCAAACTCCTGGGCTCAAGCAATCCTTCTCCCTCAGCCTCCTGAGTAGCTTGGACTACAAGCATGCGCCACCTTGCCCGGCTAATTTTTTCTATATATATTTTTAGTTGGCCAATTAATTACTTTCTATTTTTAGTAGATACGGGGTCTGGCTCTTGCTCAGGCTGGTTTCAAACTCCTGACTTTGAGCGATCCGCACGCCTTGGCCTCCCAGAGAGCTAGGATTACAGGCGTGAGCCACCCCGCCCTGGCGCCTGGCCAGTGAAAGCATTTTTGAAGAGTTTGAGAAGTAATACTTTGAGAACAGTATTTCACCTTTTAGAAATGTTTCTGAGGCAGTTTACCTGAGGGATAATTGACAAGAATTATAATCTACTAAAGATCATTGATAGCATTTTTTAAAAAAAAGTTGTATACACCTATTAGGGTTGAGCTTATTCATTGTTAATAACTGAAAGAAAGAAAATGGAATTAAGCAGAGTTGCTCATTAGAATTGAGAGTCTTTGTAATCAGTAGGCTTAACATGGTGCCAGAGCAATATAAAGAATAATAGTTAACCGAAGTGTACCTGAGACTACCTGCCTTGGGGAAACAAAACTAATTATGATTTTAGAGGATGTATGTATACTGTAAAAAGTATGAATAAATCATTGGAAATGATGAAGGTATTGTTCCTCATCCTCCACTCTTTCCTCTTTTGGCTTTTACCTTTTCCTTCCATCCTTGGCTGGAACTCTTGCCACCCCTGTTTGTTTTTACTTTTTTCATCTTCTACAATTCTTGTTTTAGCCTTCTGTGCTTGTTTCTGGCACTACTCATCTACTTTTTACCACTTCGGCCTAGTGAGAAAGTAAGAGAAAGTCTGGTATCTCCAGGGATTATCAGAGAGTTTGGAGGATTGGCTCATCGTTCCTTGGTTGTAACTTGATTAAAAACTATATAGGATTTTTTGGCCGGGCGCGGTGGCTCAAGCCTGTAATCCTAGCTCTCTGGGAGGCCGAGGTGGGCGGATCATTTGAGCTCAGGAGTTCGAGACCAGCCTGAGCAAGAGCGAGACCCCATCTCTACTATAAATAGAAAGAAATTAATTGGCCAACTAATATATATAGAAAAAATTAGCCGGGCATGGTGGCGCATGCCTGTAGTCCAGCTACTTGGGAGGCTGAGGCAGCAGGATTGCTTGAGCCCAGGAGTTTGAGGTTGCTGTGAGCTAGGCTGATGCCACGGCACTCACTGTAGCCTTGGCAATAAAGTGAGACT
>VSMD01045041.1:0-51933 GCA_008750895.1 Mirza zaza | reverse complement strand
CCATGGAGTACTATTCAGCTCTAAGAAACAACGGTGATATAGCACATCTTATATTTTCCTGGTTAGAGCTGGAACCCATACTACTAAGTGAAGTATCCCAAGAATGGAAAAACAAGCACCACATATATTCACCAGCAAACTGGTATTAACTGAGCAGCACCTAAGTGGACACATAGGTACTATAGTAATAGGGTATTGGGCAGGGGGGAGGGGGGCGGGTATATACCTACATAATGAGTGAGATGTGCACCATCTGGGGGATGGTCATGCTGGAAACTCAGACTTGTGGGGGGAGGGAGGGAAAGGGCATTTATTGAAACCTTAAAATCTGTACCTCCATAATATGCCGAAATAAAAAAAAATATCCATTTTGTAGCAGTATTTTGAGAATAAAATAAATAATGTAAATGAGTTGTCTTTCACCTCTTCGGCTGGTAGAATGTCTAGAATTTTTTTTTTTTGGTTGTTTATACAATACCATGAAATGTTGATATATAAAATAAAAATAACCAAATATATAATTTTTTTCCCTTTAAGGGCCATTAAAAATTATGCTAAATGCAAATGTACTTCTTAAATAATAAGACTTGAAAGTTGAAATTACTCCTTGATCCATAGGCTGCAGAATGAATGCTGTGTTAGCAGGCATGAAAAAAACATGAATCTTTTTGTATATCTCCATCAGAGTTCCCGGGTGAGAAGATGTATTATCAATGAACAGGGATATATTTTGAAAAGAATCTTTTTTTTGTCAACAGCAGTAGGCTTAAAACATTCAGTAAACCATGTTATAAACATATGTGCTGTCATCCAGCTTTGTTGTTCTATTTATAAAGCACAGGCAGAGTAGGTTTAGCATAATTTTTAATGGCCTTAGGATTTTTGGAGTAGTAAAGGAGCATGAATTTCCACCTAAAGTCACCAGCTGCATTAGCCCCTAACAAGATTCAGCCTGTCCTTTGAAGCTTGAAAACCAGGCATTGATTTCTCTGGCTTTGAAAGTTCTAAATGACATCTTCTTCTAGAAGGCTGTTTCATCTGCATTGGATATCTGTTGTTTAGTGTAGCCACCTTTGTCAATTCTCTTAGCTTCTGGATCTTCTGGATAACTTGCTACAGCTTCTACATCAGCACTTGCTGCTTCACCTTGCACTTTTATGTTATGGAGATGGCTTCTTTCCTTAAACCTCATGGACCAACTTTTGATTCCAATTTTTCCTCTGTAGCTTCTTCACACCTCTCTCAGCCTTTATAGAATTGAAGAGAGTTAGGGTCTTGCTCTGCATTAGGCTTTGGAGAAAGGGAATGTTGTAGCTGGTCTCATTTTCTACCTAGACCACTAAAACTTTCTCCATGTTAATAATAAGGCTGTTTCATTTTTGGATGTTTACTAGAGTTGCACTTTAATTTCCTTTTAAGAGCTTTTCCTTTTCTTTGCATTCATAACTTGGCAAATTGAGCAAGAGGCCAAGCTTTTGGTCTATCTTGATTTTCCACATGCCTTTTTCACCAAGCTGTTGATTTAAAGTAAGAGATGCAACTCTTCATTTTACTCGAACACTTATAGGCTGTTGTAGGGCCCCAAGACAGGGAGAGAGATGGAGGAACAGCTGGTTGGTGTATCAGTCGGAACACATACAACATTTATAGATTGTTTGTCATCTTACATGAGCACAATTTGTGGTGCTCCCAAACAATTATTAATGCAATAGTTATATCAAAGATCACTGATTAGAGATCACTATAACAGATACAATAATAATGAAAAAGTTAAGAATGTTGTGAAAATCACTGAAACGTGACAGAGAGACATGACGTGAGCACATGATGTTGAAGAAATGGCACCTAAGGACTTGCTCAAGGCGGGGTTGCCACAAACCTAGAATTGGTAAAAAAATATCAAAATAAAGCAAAGTACAATAAAACGAGGTGTGTCTGTACTCTAAGCTATCTGCTGTGATAAATAGCCATGAGATTGGCCTTGTTCATAGGCTGTCGGTCTCTAGGGGGGCAACAAGAGATCAGGGTTGGCTTTAGTAGACATCCCATCTGTTATTAACTGTCATTTCTTTCCCATCCCTGGGGTTCTCAGAGCTTCTGGGATCTCTGTTGTGTTTCATTAATTCTGGAAAATTCTCAGCTATTATCTCTTCAAATATTTCTTCTATCCTGTACTTTCTCTCTTCTCTCTCTAGGACCTAATCACCTGTGTGTTAGACTATTTGATATCATGTCATAGCCCTGATACACTCTTTGTTCCCTACACTCGTTTTTCCTCTTTGTATTTCAGTTTGGATAATTTTCATTGGCATATCTTCAAGTATACCATTTCTTTCCTTAGCCTAATGAATCCAGCCTGCTGGTAAGCCCTTCAAAAACTTTTTCCATCTATGATAGTGCTATCTAATAGAAACCTGGAGTTGATGAAAATATTTCTTGTGTTGCCCAATGTAGTAGCAACTAGCCGAATGTGACTAGCACTTGAAATGTGGCTAGTGTGACTGAAGCAATGAATTTTAAAATTTATTTAATTGTAATTAGTTAATTTAAATTTTGATAAAAATAGCCACATTTGTTAGTTGTTATTATATTGGACAACACAGATTTATGATGCTATGTTCTTGTTTCTAGAATTTTTATTGAACTATTATCATTTCAACTTTGTTGAAATTATTCATCTGTTCAAGTATGCTGTTCACATTTCCACTTGATTCTTTAATATATTAATCACAGTTATTTTTAAGTCCCTCTCTGATAGTTTCAACATCTGGGTCACTGCTGAGTCTGGTTCTGTTGAGTACTTTATTTCTTGACAACGGTTGTTTTTTCTTGCTTGTATCTCATTATTTTTGATTTAATGTTGGATATCTTATGTTGAAAAATGGTAGAAAGATTGAGATAAATAGAACTTATGCCCTCAAATGGGCATGCCTGTTCTTAAGGCTGTTAGTGTGGAAAGTTGAGTCAGTATAATCAGGGGTTGAGTTGTTTCTGCTTCACCCTTAATCAATCTTTCTTTCTTTCTTTCTTTCTTTAACACTCAGTAATGGTCAGTGGAATAGAACTTATCAGTAAGAAATGAGCTTGGATTTGTGGCTTCCAGTTAATTTAAGCTATCATACTAGAATCTAATCAGTTTTTAAGAATTTGTTAAAATTTTAGCTGATTTCTTCTTATCTACTTTCATGATGGTTGTCTCTTTCTCTCACAATCTTTCTCTCCTTTTCAGGTCTTCTCACTCTTTGGAATTTACTTTACTTGATTACCTTGTGTCCTTGTATCTCTGATATCTCCGATAGGCTCAAGAAAGGTTTTAATTGTTGTTTTTTTCATAACTTATCTAGCTTCTTTTCTGTTGTTGTTGTAGGGTGGAAACAATGTTTGTTTGTAGAGTCTATAACATATCCAAAATGGAAGCAGAATCAGCTATGACAGGCTTTGAGTCAACTTCTTAGGCTGTGAAGGAAAGCCATGGTTATTTTCGACAGTTTAGTGGAAGAAAAAGTATGTCTTGGTGAGGCAAGTAATATCCTGTTTACAAACAGTAGTAAAGAAATAGGTATCTGATAATGGGTATAGGGAAAGGGGTAGTAACCTTTAAAGAAATGATAAAGAAGTAGAACTTTCAAATTTACATGGAAAATATTGGAATGAATAGTTTATTTAACAAACTGAAAAACTAAGATTTAAGAAAAAGAGGTAACTGGTATAAATTACATGAAAAACATAAGAAAATATGTTGGAAATAAAAGTTTAGTAAATGGATTTGTTACACTTGTAAATGGACCTGAATTGATCTATTAAAATACAGCGACTGTCAGTGGGCTCAATAAAATCCCTACTATGTGACTTTACAAAAATACACTTAAATAAATAATGAATAGAAAGGCAAAAAGGTCTTAGGAAAATACAAACAAAAAGAAAGCAGAAATGGCAATATTGTTATCATATAATAAAGAATGTCAGGCTAAAAGCAGTTAAACAAAGTAAAGTGAGACATTATGTAATGATAAACATAAAAATTTAATTAGAATATTATGGCAGAGACCACTATATTTCCACCAAAACCTGGTACATGCTAACACAACTAGTGAATCAAAGAGAAAATCAAAAGGGAAATTACAGCAAGGCGGCAATATAATGAAATTCCCAGAATGCAGACTTTGGAACCATTTGGTCTAGGTTCTAATTCTGGTTCTGCTACATACCAGGTGTAAGACAAGACCCTGGGGAATTTTCTTACCCTTTCTGTGCCTCCATTTCCTCATCTGTTAAAACAGGAACAATAATTGTACCTACACAATAGATCTTTTATTAATATAAGTGAAATTAACACCCATAAAAAGTTTTAGAACAGTGCGCGGCACATGGTGAGCTATGAAAAATGTACTTGTACGAACACTAGAAAACAATGGAAAGCTGGAGACTACCATAGGCAGAATGGCCCTCCTGATGTCTGTGCTCTAATCCCTGGAACCAATGAATATGTTATGTTACATGGCAAAAGGGATTTTGAGGGTGTAATTAAGGTTTAGGACCTTAAAATACAGAGATTATCCTGGATTATCTGAGTGGGCCCAATATAATCACATAAGCCTATAAAAGCAGAGAATTCTCTTTAAGTGGAGACAGTGAGACATAGTAGAAAAAGAAGCCAGAGAGATTCTAAGCATATAATCTATTTGCTGTGCCATTGCTGGTTCTGAGATATGGGGGCCCATGTGCAAGAACCAGGGAGAGGCTTCTAGGAGCTATGAGAAGCCCCCAGCTGAGAGCTAGCAAGGAAATTAGGAGGAAGAACTTCAGTTCTTCAACCACAGTCCTAAAATCATATGATCATATCAATCTGTGCTGAAAAAGTATTCAATAAAATTCAACACTCATTTGAAAACCATATGCTGCAAAGGACTATACAAACGGTATAGCTAGAATCTAAAGAGAACTCTCAAGGCAAACAATACAATTAAAAATGAGAAAAAGACATAAAGAGACATTTCACCAAAGAGGATATATAGACAGCAAATAAGCACATGAAAAGATATTTAAGGTTTTTAGCCATTAGGGATATGCAAATTAAAACTATAATGAGAAAGCACTACAAACCCATTGGAATGGCTAAAATAAAAAATGATGACAGCACAAGTTGCTGGCAAGGATGCAGAGAAACTGGATCCCTCTTACTTTGCTGCTGGGAATGCCAAGTGGAACACCACTCTGGAAAACAGTTTGGCAGTTTGTCAAAACCAAACATGTAACTACCCATCTGATCCAGCAATTGCACTCCTGGGTATTGATGCTAGAGAAATAAAGGCTTATGAGAGCGAAAATCTCTTCACAAATATTTATCGCAGCTTTATGTGTAATAGGCTATAAATTTGATGTACTTCAGTGGGTGAATGATTAAACAATTTGTGGGATATCCATACCATGGAATACTACTCAGCAATAAAAAAGAATAAATTATTAATACATGCAAGAACCTATATGAATCTACAGAGAATTATGCTGTGTGAAAAAAAAACGAATCCCGAGAGATTACATGTCATATGATTACATTTACAAGCTATTCTTGGGATGACAAAATTATACATATGGAAAACAGATTAGTGGCTGCAAGGGTTGAGGAGGGGTGGGGAGCAGGAAGGAAATGACATAACATTTCTATAAAATGGTGACATGAGGGATCCTTGTGGTGATGGAAATGTTCTGTAGTGTGACTGTATCAGTGTCAATGTCCTGGTTGTGATAGATTTATAAATTGTTACATGTAGGAACACTGAGTAAAGGTCACAAAAGATTTCTCTGTGTTATGTCTGAAAACTGCATGTGAATCTATAATGATCTCAAAATAAAAACTTTAATTAAAAGAAAAAAATCAGACAAAATTTGTGACTATATGAACACATTTATGATATGTCAGCAAAAATTCTATAAAAAATTTGGCATATTGAACTCAGCAACATAGCAAAAGAATACCATTACCACATGGGTTTATTCTAGAATTCTGAGAGAAAATCTATCTAAATAATTCATTATATCCATATTCAAAAATAATAATATGATCACATCAATAATCTAAAAATTATTTGATACAATTAAGTAGCTATTTCTAACAAAATATCAAAATAAAATGAGCATAGAAAGGAAATTATCTAAGTGTAATGTAAAAACCAATGAGTGTTATTTTAAATAGCAAAACACTCAATTTATCTCCATTAAAATCAAATATTAGATGGGATGCTTGCTTTTGCCATGTTATTCACCCTTGTTATTTACTATTTTTGTCTTGGTGATTTTAGCAATTTCAATAAGTCAAAAAGAAGGAGGAGGAGGACAAGTAGGGAGAAGAAAAGGAAAGAAAAAATAGCTGGCATATATTTTGAAAAAGAAGAGCTACAATTATTAATAGCTCTTTTTACTGATGATATGGATGTATCTCTGGAAGAATGAGGGCGGGTAGAGGAACAAGAAAAAATATCCACTGGAATTAAAATGAAAATATGATAAAATGGCTGAATTTAAATGGCTAAATTTAAAAACCAGTATTGTTCTCTACTCTAGTAATAAACCCCAGTATAGTAAATTTAAAAAGTTACGATAGTAGCAAATATTTAAGAATAAATTTAATAAGTGGCAAAGCTTATTAAATGGATGAGAATGGAGGATGAATTATTTAACAAATGAGAGAAAAACACGACATTGTTTACTGTCACCTCATGTGTTATGTTATAAGATATTAGGGAGGATTGTAGGTTCTTTGGATGGCAGGACACGACAGGAAGACACTGAGCTAGATAAAGGACATTTATTGAAACCTTAAAATCTGTACCCCCATAATATGCTGAAATAAAAAAAAAACAGGAAAAAAAACCACACACACAAAAAATAAAAGGCAGAACTCTTTGTTACATATAGTTCCAAGTGACAGAAGCCTGTCACACAGAGCTACACAGGGGCTACACCCAGGGTCAAGGTAACAGCAAACTGGAGGTGGCTTAAGTATGGCAAGCATGGTGGGGTTAGCTAGGTTTCATGGGCTCCATGTGGACTGACTGCTTAATTTGAACAATGTCAGGGGGCTTCAGGTGGAGAGGCTGTCCCTAATTGCCTGGTACCTGGCTCTGGGATGATCAGGGCGGGTACAGGATGGCCCAGGGGTGTGGGAGCCTGGCGAGGGAAGGGAAGTGGTTGGGGCAAGGACTTAATCAGCTGCTCAAGAAGGGGAGCTAGGTGGCCTTTGCCGGAGCCTCAAAACTGGGTCAAGACAGCATTCAGAAAACACAACAAACAGAAAAATTCCTCAAACTGTATTACACCCTCATAAGTGTCCAAAATACAAAAATGGTTTCCAAAGAAAAGCCTGGTTTACTCTTTCCTTATCTTTGGTTCATGTATCAGCATCCTTCTTGGCTTACTGAGGTGACAACCAATTTCAGTAATAAGTTCCATTTACATAATTTCTGTGTGAGTAATCAATAGGAAAATATTTGTATTATATTTATTAATAATATGTAATTAATGAGTTCCTACTTACTAAAGAATCCATTTTTTGAATTTATAAGGCTATATGCATGTTAAAATCAGACAATTCCCATATACCATGGGGCTTTAATTCACTCTCTTCTTCTAACTTCTTTCTGAGAGTTTCCTTCTATATTCTGCTCCCAAGTTGTGTATTAAACATGAAAGATTATCCTTTTTCTATGAAATTATCAGTGAAGCTGGAAGTTAAAAATAGTGTACAGCACTGCAAAAACAGCCTAGCTGTTCCTCTGCTGAATGCAATTAAAAAAATATGTTTGGATACAATTGTTTCTGAATGTCTTTACCATATATCAGCAGCACTGCTGAATCAAAGCAAATTATGTGTTCTCTTAAGTGCAATGCAATGAAAAAAAGTAGGTAATGTTAATACTTCTCCCATTGCAAACTTTTCTTAAAAATTATCTCCTTTTAAAAATATGTAGTAAATATGCAAAATAATAGCCTTAGTACTAAACCAATAATGTAAGATAGAGAACTGGTGTGTAGATATATTTGCCTCAATGCTTATTCCCTTATCAAAGTTACTAAGAGAGTTTGAAGGGAGGACGCAATTTACTGGTGCCTACCAGGTGCCTAGCATTCTGCCTGCAGTTTTATTGTCATGTAATCATCACAGCATCTTTGAACAGTCAGCATTATCTCCAGTTCACAGACAGATTGAAACAAGGACATTAGGTAATCTGCACAGGTCATGTAGTGGCAAGTTACAAGGCAAAGCTTTTCACTATATAGTGGTTGTATACCTCCAGCGATGCAGAAGATGATGGCTTTTTTCATTTTTATAGTTATACATTTAATTTAATATGTTGGAAAAGCTATAAAAAGCACATCTAGTTTGTGATTTTATGTATATTATTACCAAGTTTTAAAAGTGAATCAATTTTAAAGATAAATATTATGTAACTATTAATAATAGTACAAGTAGTGCTATGGTTTGAATGTGTCCTCCCCAAAAGCATGTGTTGGAAACTTAATACAACTTAATGCAACAAGGTGGAAGATGGGGCCCAATGGGAGGTGTTGGAGTCATGAGTGCTCCACCCCCATGAATGGATTAAGGCTAATTATAGAAGCGGTTGAGGCTATGAGTTTGATCTCTTGCTCTCTCCAGTGTGTGCTCTCTTGCCCTTCTGCCATGAGATGACTCAGTAAGAAGGCCTTCACCATATGTGGACACCTTGATGATGAACTTCCCAGCTTCCAGAACTGCAAGAGATAAATTTCTTTATAAATTACTAGTTTGTGGTATTCTGTTACAGTAACACAAAACTGACTAGACAAGTGGTATGTGGACATGACAATATATTAGGACAGAATTTGCTGGTAAATTTTGTTCCTTCTTGACTTACTTCTTTTTTAACCAATAACTTTATATCACACAGTTAGTTACCTATAAGATAAAATCCAAAGTTTGGCATTACTGTATTCTACAGGCTAGCCCTAGCCATGTGGCCTCTAAATGTATCTTTTTAAGAACCTCTGACTTGAGACAAAGAAGTTTATTCATTTTACTTTAAGGATGCTGTGGACATGGCCCTCTTAAAATGCCTACCGCATTCCTTACTACCTATTTTTCTATTTCAAGATCTATGTCTTATCAACTCCACTATGATACCACATAACACAGACTTAAAGTCCTCTCATTTTTTTTTTTTTTACTTATAGAGCTTTATCTTTAAAACCAGTAAGTTGAAGGTTATGTCTATATATTATTGGTAATTAATTTGTAAATGTTTATTGAGTACCTTTTGTGTGTATTGATGTCTTGGGCAGAATCAGAAACCTGTATTTGCTACTTGTTAGCAGAAAATTAGTGTGACTTGGGATCATTTACTTAAGGATTGTAAGGCTTTTTCATTATAAAATGGAGGAAAATATGATTTGCAGAGTGATAGTAAATCAGAAGCTGATAGTATATAAAATGCTTTTGTAAACTTTATAGCAACTTCAAGAATATTTTCATTTGATAAAATGTCTTCTATGACAGAAGTATATATTATTAATAGGAATTGTGAGACGGAGTTATGAGAAACTGGTCTCATGTATAGGCCTAGGACAATAGCAAAATTTAATATAGTGAAAAGAGGATATTATTTAATCACAAAATTTTTTCTTTGGAGCAGTTAAATAAGAAACTATTCTAAATATGAAAGAACTTATTAGAAAAAAGTAACCTGTCCTTCCAGATTTCAATACTTCTTATAAAATGATATGATTAAATCAGAATAGTTTTGATATTGGGAGGTGCACATAGATATCACCCCCAACACTTTACACAGCAATGTGAATATAATAGAAGTGGCTTTATCAACCATTGGGAAAAAAAGAATATTAATTTGGAGTGGACAATTGCTAAGTGGACGAGAAAATACAATTAGATCCCAACTGCTATAGTTTGAATGTGTCCTCCAAAGTTACATATTAGAAACTTAATCCCCAATGCAATAGCATTGAGAGGGAGGACCTGTAAGAGGTGATTAGATCATGAGGATTGCGCTCATGAATGAATTAATGACATTATCATGGAAGTGGATTCCTAAAAAAGGATGAATCTGGCCCTTGCTCTCTCTTGCATATGCTATCTTGCCTGTCCACCTTTTGTCCTGGGATGATGTAGCAAGAAGGCCCTCATGAGTTATTGAGCTGATACTGTGCCATACCCTTGGACTTTCCAGCCTCTACAACTGTGAGATGAATAAATTTCTTTTCTTTATAAATTATTCAGTTTGTGTTATTCTGTTATAGCAACACAACATAGGCTAAGATACCAACCTCACACTCCCTATAAAATAAATAGATAACATTCTGGTAGATTATAGACCTACACTGTGAAAATATAAACCTTAAAATATAAACCTCACAATGTTTGAAACATTGGAGAATATATGACATTAGGATAGGAAAAAATTTCTTAAGACAAATGAAATATAAATCATTAAGGAAAATTACAAATTTTTGACTGTGCTAAAATAAAACATTTCTGTATGACTCAAGAAACCATAAACAAAATTAAAAGCAAAATCCTTCACTAGAACACTATATTTTCAATACCCATAACTAACAAAAACTTTGTAGCCAGCATAAAGTGTAGATACAAATAAATGGAAAAACAACAAAAAATAGAAAAAATAGCCAGAGGATATGAATAGACAATTCGCCAAAGAAAAAATGTATCTGCATATGCAAAGATGTTCAAATTCCCAGGAATTTGGGAAATGTATCCATAAATTAGCAAAAATCTAAAGTCTGATTTTACCACCTGTGGGCGAGAATGTGGGATGAATGAGAACTCTGATATTGCTTGTGGGAACGTAAATTAGCACAACTATCTTATAAAATAATTTCACAATTTTTAATAAAGTAGAAAATGGACATACTCTGCAATTTGACACTTTACTTCTACATATTGACCTTAGAGTCTCATATATGTGGACGAGATGATGAGTGCAAGCATGTCTATTGCAATGTTGGTTATAACAGTGAAAGTGATAAGTGTGAGACCAGCCTAATTGTCTATCAGTAGAGACATGAATAAATAAGCTCTAGTTGAGCCTTAAAGGTTTAGCTGAAGAAAAAAATGAAATAAAGAAGAAACAGTTATCAGAATGACTAAATCTCAATAATATTAGTTGAAAAAAGGTAAGCTACTGAATGATACATTGAGTGTGATAACATTTCTACATAAATTCTAGAACACAACAAATATGTACATAGTTTGTGGATGTATACTTGCATAAAATATGCTTAGAATAGGCTGGGCGCGGTGGCTCACGCCTGTAATCCTAGCACTCTGGGAGGCTGAAGTGGGCAGATTGCTAGAGGTCAGGAGGCAAAACCAGCCTGAGCAAGAGTGAGACCCTGTCTCTACTGAAAATAGAAGCAAATTAATTGGTCAACTAAAAATATATAGAAAAAATTAGCCGGGCTTATGTGCAACATGGTGGCTACATAATTTGCGTAGCCCAGGGCAAAATGAAAATGTGCGGAAAGGAGGAAAAAAGTGCCTTTAAAGGTTCTTCTTAAAGATGTTCTTCCAACAACTCCCTTGAAGTGTAATGGTATTTTTTTACTTGGTATTTAATATTCTAACTAAAGAAAAATTAAACTTAAAATTGATAAATTTAATTTAATATTAAAAGGCAAAATTTATTTTTATCTTTATTTTGTGCAATGCTAGTTTTAAATGTAACTATGAGAACATTTAACTTTTATGCAGAACAACTGAACTTACAAAATTTATAGTCTTAGTCCATTCTGGCTGGCATAACAAAATACCTTTGACTGCATAACTTATAAGCAACAGAAATTTGTTGCTCACAGTTCTGGAGGTTGGAAAGTCCAAGATTAAGGTGCCAGAAGATCTGGTGTCTGGTGAGGGCTCCCTCTCTGCTTCACAGATGGCACCTTCTAGTGCGTCCTCATGTGGTGGCAGGGACAAATACGCTCTCTTGGGTCTCTTTTATAAGGGCACTAATCTCATTCATGAAGGCTCAGGCCTCACGACTTAATGGCCTTTCAGTTGCCCCACTACCCAACACCATTGCATTGGGGATTAAAGTTTCAAGGTATGAATTTTGAGGAAGTACAAATATTCAGCCCATAGCACATATTATACATGCGTTATACATGCATATATGTTCGTACATGCATTTGTATTTTGTTTGTGTCCAAACAGTGGAAACACTGCACAAAACTAATTCTACTGTTTTTATTTCCCTCCTTGATACGTGAACATTCTACCAACACTCTCTACCTTTGGCTTTAATGAAGAGAAAGTAAGGTCCAAACGGCAAAGGCAGTATGGGTTACATTTTGCCCTATCTTTCCTTTCCTTTTATATCATCCTTTCTAATGTAAGTGGTTGACCAATACAAAGAAGTAACACAGTAGGAAAGGATAGGATAGAGTTTCTCAGTCTATGGTGTTTTTAGAACATCATTGTCTTCTTTCTGTGTTTGAAGCAAGTCCTGGTTGGAATGGAAAGCAAGGCTTTGAGGCTATTGGCACCACACTTATTCGTTCATAGAAGTAACATGCTTTACTCACTTTGGGTCTCACTGAACTCCCACTCTTTGTTTCCCCCCTGGAGTTCCTTCTTCATGGGCATTGCAAAGGCCATATGTGAATGGGACGACAAGGAACAGCAGATACACATATTGCTCCATTGTCCAGTTAGACTCGATTTGTAAAGCACAAGTTCTAAGATAAAATGGTTAAGAATTTCAAGACAGCAGTGATAGCAGAGCCTTAAACCAGATATGAGGCCCTTTTGAGCACAGTTGTATGCGTATCCATTTCAGTTATATGGGTGTACACATTTCTCAAAATGCAACAAATTTAAAATCTATGCAATTTATTATATGTAAATTGTAACTAAGTAAAAAATAAAATAATACAATTTATACCTTTCCCTTACCCCTCGTCTTTTATATGTAGAATGCAAAAACTTTTTATACTTTTAATTAGTTTTACTTCTCTGGTGAAGAATCATATACCAAACAAAACAGAGTAAATTTACAAGTTTTCAACCTCCTCCCCCATTTCCTCCCAGCTCCATGACCTGCTTCCATAGTTAGTTAAAAGTGGCAAAACTATTACACAGTCACAAGGAGCAATTTTTTGTCTGGTTTCATATTTTTTTTTATAAAGAAAGTATGGTTATCTCTTTGAATAGTATAATGCATAAAAATGATCGTAACAATCAGTCTACAATTTCACGAAACAATGAAGTGTTCTTGCTTCTTTTATGTCTCATGGAATATGTAATGTGTCTGCAGATCAGGAGAAATTTACATTCATTTTTCTCCATGACAGTATGAGCCCCTAGAGAGAAAAGGCTTTGATGGGGATCATGCTATTTTGCCTTAATGCACTCATTTGTCCTGGTCAAGGATGCGTATTTAAGCATGTTTCCCTCAGTGCCATTATAATCACGCCATTGAGAAGAAATGAAGTTTGGTATTGCTGAGACTTTTGTTCACACTTAGTTATCATATCTGTAATGAAATAAAAAGCTTTAACATACTTTCCCAACATTTTATTTTACCATTTTTCCCAATCACTAATCTTCAGCAGGATGGTGACTTATTTTCAAGTTTGTCTGTTTTCTTTTTTCTTTTCCACCACTGTGGTGAAGAGTTTGTCTGTAACACAGAACTTAACATACTCTTTACTTCTCAGTTCATAGAGGCACTGTTTGATAGAGGTACTTTTTTCTTTTTCTTTTTTTTATTTCAAAGTTTAAAAAAATTTTGCCAAAGATTTTAATTAAAATACAGTAGTCCCCCCTTATCTGTAGGGGTTATGTTCCAAGACCTCTATTGGATGTCTGAAACCATGGATAGTGCCAAACCCTATATATACTATGTTTTTTCCTATATATACATTCCTATGACAAGGTTTAATTTATAAATTAGGCATGGTAAGAAATTAACAATAACAATAATAAAAGAACAGTTATAACAATATACTGTATTAAAAGTTATGTGAATGTGGTCTCTCTCTCTCTCAAAATATCCTATCGCACTGTACTCATTCATTTAATCTTTTTGGACCACGGTTGAACACAGGTAACTGAAACTGCAGGAAGCAAAGCAAAATTGCAGATGGAGAGGGGTTGGGTGGGGGGGACTTTGACTTAAGGAAATACACCACACTGAAATGTTACAAAAATACCAAAGAGTTACAGGTAGACAACAGATAGTGAGAATTATTTTGAAAAGAGATACACTATAGAAAAAAAACAATTTTTATATACAATTTACACATTAATTATAAACAATACCAGTAAAGGCTTTCTGGACATTGGCAAGAAAAGCTGAAAAATTGCTAGTTCTCCTTACATTCTCTTGACATTCTGCTAGGCACTCAAGGAGAGGAGCACTATGTGACACTTCACAGTCCTTTGCTTCATTTAGATGCAGGATCAATATTAGAGAACATAAACTGCAATTTATCACCATAAATTTTTCAAATTTCTTGTCCAAGTCGATTTTATACAGGCCTTCAGTTTTCTGCAGCCTTTTCAGACTCCCTGCTAATGCTTTGTTAGCAGTAGAAATAGTTTCCTTCTTTCTAGAATACTTTTTCTTAAGATCCTGGATATTTGCAGTCAGTACTTCCAATTCCTGCTTTTTGCCTTTTACTTTGGCAATCAACGTTAGCAGGTTATCTTTTCTTTTTTCTTGAATGAGTATACTCTGCCTGCAGATCTGATTTTGATATTCCAGAAACATCTCAACCATTCATTCTTCTTCCTTTAATTTCACAGATAGCTTTTCTGCAAATGCTTTGATGGAGTCCTTGCCGGTGATCTCTGAGCCCTACTATCTGACAGGAGGTGTTGGTACTTTTGAATTTATACCAAAATTCATTTATGCTTTTATTGAATAGTGCCAGCTCTTCCTCTACCATTATGTAAGACAACGTTTTGCAGGCAGGCCTGAGCTCTGCTACCTTCCTCACACCAGATCTGTGCCACATCTGGCTAACAGCAGGTCTCCAGACCCAGGATCCTATTTCAAAATATTAATTAAGGGGGTATGAGTGTTTTTGCTGCAGGGATATCTTATATGATGCTTATGTTAGGACTTTTGGTGTGCCCATCACCAGAATAGTGTTCATTTTATCCAATAGGTAAGGTTTTATCCCACACCCACTCTCACTCCCTCCCCTCTTCTTGGTTTCTCATGTCCTTTATATCACTTTGTGCCTGTGTGTACCCATCTATTAGCTCTCACTTATTAATGAGAACATACAGTGTTTGGTTTTCCATTCCTGAAATACTTCAGATAATACACTTGGTATAATGGTCTTCAGTTCCCTCCATGTTGCTGCAAATGACATTATTTCATTCCTTTTTATGACTGAGTAGTACTCCATGGTAGACATATACTACATTTTCCTTATCCATTCATGAATTGAAGCGCAGTTAGGTTGATTCCACATCTTTGCAATTGTGAATTGTGCTATGATAAACATTTGAATGCAGGTGTCTTTTTGATAAAAATTACTTCATTAATTCATTTCCTTTGGGTAGATACCCAGTGGTGAGATTGCAGATAGAAGTACTTTGTAAAGACACTTTTGAATACATATTTTTCCTATCTTAGTGCTGTGTTATTTGTTCACAGCTAGTATCATTACTCTGAACATCTGGTATATTTCAAAGGAAATCTAGCTTTGAGAAAATATTGCAAATACAAAAGTTTTATTAACAGCATATTGGAGTCCATCAAATTTCTCAATGCCTTTCTTTCTATGTTGCCTATATTAGGTAATCCTTAAGCTTAAGCTAGGAATACAGCCTGGGAAGTCAAGAGCATGTATAAACTCACACAGAGGAAGAGCACAGGACATGGAAAACACTCTTTATCTGAATTATTGTTCCCAGAATTATTATTTACTAACAATTCAATTTGTTCTTTCTTCTATTTGAAAATTATGCTATATATTTGAGGATATTTCTCTTCATACTCTGAATCAACATTTTGATTTTTTGGCTGGACAGTGTATATTGTTTCTCCCTACCTGTCAGGAACCTAAATTCAACATGTCTAGATCCAAATGCATCATTCTCCTCCCTAAACCAGCTCTTCCTTTTTCCTTCTTTAATTCTATTTCACCATCCTCCCAACAATCAAGACTTCAGTTGTATTTGACCTCTTCTATACTTTTCTTTTTCTCTCAGACCAGAGTTTTGAAGGCTTTGTCTATAAAGTGCATCAAGAATCTCTTTTCCATGCCTACTCTACACTAGGTCTTCATTATTTTCCTCTCACTATTGCAATAGCACACAACTTTTCCTCCCTTCTCTCATTCCTCCCTTTTCTATTCATCATGTATAGTCCCAACCCATTTGATCTTATTAAAATGCAGTTTTGAATACATAACTTGTAAAGAACTCAGATAAGATAATTAATCTTTCAGGGAAATATTGATCAACTGAGAAGACATTATTAGGTAGCACTTACTATCATTTGCATTGGGTGAATTTTTCTCAGTTGTGGAGTTGGAGAGTAGTTTTGCATCTAGGTGTCTCAGTGGCCAAAGAAATGGCATTTCTAACCTTTATTCTTTTATTTTTATTTCATTTTATTTTTAACAGTATGGAATACATAGAAAACTATAAAATTACAATGTACATTACACTGGAGTAAACACAAGGGGATCTGGGGAAATCTATACGATGATTAGTGAAAAGATTAATTACATTTATAGTAAATGATATAACTATATCCTGTGTATATATTAAATATTGAATATGCTTAAAATTTCCAAGTAAAATATTTTAAGGTTCTTAATGAGAAACTCATAGTCGCTTTCATGAACATAACATTTTAATATTAGGTTTTATGTTTTCAATGACTATGTCTAATTCCTTATTAAAATTAATACTTTGGAATGATGGTTACTTTCTTTGTAGTCACCATCAAAGAGAAATTTTGTTCACATAGGTATGTCATTTAAAAAATTAAAATCATTTTTAACAACCATTCAATTATTCGTAACAGTTGAAATCATATATAGAGCAGCTCTTTTTTCCCCTCAGAGATAAAACATTGAAATTATCTTTAATATTAATGGATTTTGAATCTATTTGAACTTTTTCATATCAGAATTTCAAAATAATGATGAAAGTCTAATTTTCAAAATGTGGGTACATATTTAGAGCCATCACCTGAACTTAGTTTGAATCATAAAATGGACAAATTAGCCACAAATTAACATAAATATTATAAAAACATGAAGGCAGAGATTCAGAGATACTGCCTGGATTGTATCTGCCAAGAGTTTTGTCTATTTTTTGCCTGCCCCATTCCTGCCTCCTGCTAGTATGCTTAGGGCTTCCTGCTGAGCTCCTCGGGGATCTGGGGCATAAACTCCTTGAGAAGCTCTGTAGGTTCCTTGTCCATAGCTGGCAGCAAAGCATGCTGCAGCTCACTGCTGAAAGAGATGTGCAGGTGCTGGAGTACCACTCACTATGCTAAGTGCATGGTGGAGAAGCAGCAAGGACTCAGTGGAGTCTATCTTGCTCATTGCCCAAAGCAGCTGGTCCAGGAGCTCTGACTGCAGCCACGCTGCCCTGCAAACTTGGAGGATATCTCAGCACATCTGTACCCCTTTCCAGAACACCTGTATGACAGCTAGCCTTGGCATACGAGTTGGATGGCACTGCTATAGACTTCTCTTTCTCTCTTAAATGAAACAATTTCATGGTTGCATGGATTAGAAAATTCTGTTAAGGAATAGTTTCTTATACTGGACTGTACAATTTTGGAGCCATCTTAAACTTTTCAACCTGAATCTGAAAAAATAAATATCCAGAATCACTCTCACGTCACTAGTGATGATGATCCCCTTGAAAACTATTTAAAATAAACTTCACACCCTGAAAATTGTGGTAGCTATCATGTTCCCTGATACCCTTAAAATTGATCTCCAGCTGATTCATATATATATGTGTATATATATATATGTGTATGTGTGTGTGTGTATATATATATATATATATATATATCCTAATCTCTGTTTAAACTGGACAGCTCATGGTATATATATGTTAACTCATTTAAGCTGGGGACTGTATTTCCCTGAATACACCTCCTTGTGTAGCTCATGAAGAACTAGTGTGAGAATTGGAAGGCGGAAGTGAAGTAGTGGCCCTTACTCTCTGAAGGTGACTTTGGCTAGATACTGTGATGAACAGATGCGGAGGTGCCTACCAGGTTCCCACATGTCCTGGATGTCCTCTGGTTTGTGTACAGCTCCTCCCAGCTGCTGGCTCTGTTGAGCAACATCAGCCACTGGCCAGCCTTCAGATGCTTAGCTGTGCACTCCCAGATGTGCTAGCTACGCAGAAACAACAGCTTCCTATGGACCTCCCTCTGAGCTCCCCTTCCCAGTTCCATTTGTTCTGCTGGGTATGGGTTCTTAGACGGACTGGCAGGGGTCTCCTCTGATCCTCCAACTCCCACTTCTGGATCGTGATTTCCCCAGCTCCTCCAGCAATCGAGCAAGACCAAACTCCTACAGTAAATTATTCCATAACATTCATGGTGACTCTGCTCCCCTGTCCAAATCCAGTCTCATACATTTTGTTCTTCATAGACCTCTGTTGCTCTAACTTTCTGGGCTCCATTCCTTTACTCAGTCTGTCTTTCACTAGAAATGTTTTCCTTCTCTATTAGTGATAGGAGAAATCCTAACTGGGTTTTGAAGATTTATTTCCATTACCAATTCTTTCCTGAAGTCCTCCTGGTCATTTTAAGTAGAGACAATTTCTCTTTAGAACTCTTGTACATTTGTGCTTTTTGTGGGTTTCTTCTCACTGTGTTTTATTGTAAGTCATTTATTCTTCCCAATGGAAAGCAAATCTCTTCAAAGACAGAAACCATGACTTAATTCTCTTGCATCTTAAGGCACTGCATCCTTTTTAGTACACAATGAATATTTGTTGAAGTGAATTGAATATAGATACAGAAATAAAATCCCTGAAAAGGCTAGTGATTGGCTTGAGGTTATAATGGGAATTCAGTTAATCTACTAAAAATATTGGCAGAAAATTTGGCATTATTGAACAGGCAATGATCACTAATAAAATTACAAACAATCAATGTGTTCTCACTGTGTTAGTCCAAGACTGTTTTCATAATGTAGTTTAGATAATGCTGAGTGGAAAATTAATTTCCCTTCCTTCAAAAACAAAACCAAAGTAATTTTGTAATTAAGTTCATGAGTATTCAAATTCAAATGATTTTCAAGCTGTCTTATTATGACTAAACCAGGGAGTTCATCTGTATTTTTCTGCAAATACAATTTTACACAAAATTCCAGTACATTAAAACAGATAAAAGTGGAGCAGTCAGGGATGCTGAACAGGCCAAACCTGCCTTTGCTTCTTTCAGCACCAAGCCTGGGGCTTGATGGAACACAATTTAATGTTTTTAGCAGCACAATTCACAATTACAAAAATGTGGAAACAACCCAAGTGCCCATCAATACATGAGTGGATTAATAAAATGTGGTATATATACACCATGGAGTACTATTCAGCTATAAGAAACAATGGTGGTATAGCACCTCTTGTATTTTCCTGGATAGAGTTGGAACCCATTCTACTAAGTGAAGTATCCCAAGAATGGAAAAACAAGCACCAAATGTACTCACCAGCAATTTGGTATTAACTGATCAACACCTAAGTGCACATATAGGAATAACATTTATCGGGCATCAGGCAGATGGGAGGGGGGAAGAGGGGGTGGATATATACTTACATAAGGAGTGCAGTGTGCACCATCTGGGGGATGGACACGCTTGAAGCTCTGATTCCAGGGGGGAAGGGGGCGAAAGGCAACACACGTAACCTAAACATTTGCACCCCCATAATATGCTGAAATAAAAATAATGACACCACAGTGTTTTTATTTCTGAGGGTTCGATCTTGCTGTGCAAAGACACAGCATGTTAGGCATGCAGAACTTCAGGCCCTATCCCAGTCCTGATGAATTGGAATCTGCTCTTTAGGAAGATTCCTAAGTGATTCTTATACACACTGAAGTTTGAGAATCACTAATTTGGAGGATTTGGTGAATATTAGGATAGGAAAGGGGACAGAGTATAAATTTGTTAATGTATACTAGATTTGGGAAATGAGACTGAATACGTTGTATATGTGAAGGAAAATTGTGCTGAAAGTTCCTTTCCTGTATAATTCTGGGCTAGAGTTGGCCAGGAGAAATGTGTGTGACATTTTGCAGGCAGAGGAAGCAGTGGCGATGACACTCGGAAGGTTCAGTGTAGGGTTCCAGGTGCTGCTCAGCTCGTATATGTGGCCACCGAGCTGTTGATTTGCCTCTCCGGGTGGGGCAGCTGCGCTAGACCTTACTGCGTCTCCCCCTGTGCTTCTCCAAGTCCCGAGCAGCCGGGCACACGGCCACCACGCCATCAAGGGTTGAGGACGGGATATTCCTGCATATTCCTATTTGTCCTCCTGGGATTCACTGTGTCTTTGTGGGTTCCTGTTGGCCTTCATGGGCCCTAGTTTTTCCTCAATTTCTCCAGTTTTGTAGCCAGATTTATTTTTCTACCTCTGGCCTAACAGACCGACAGCGGCTTCAGACTCACCACCAGGTGCAGAAGCGACAGCCACGCACAGACCTCGTCAGCTCTCCCTTTTGGTTCCTGGTTAGTGACTTTTTTTCTGACTCTCCAAAAACCCCTTTTTGGAGTTTTCTTTCCCCAGTTTCTCCAGTAACTTTTAAGTTAAAACTCTTTTATGAATCCCTTATTCTGTATCCATCACTGTGGTCCTGTTTCCCTGACTAAACCCTAACTAATGTACTTACTGATTCTGCTAATGATGTCCCCCTTTCTCCTCCCAGTTGTGGCAGAATTTGCTCATTACTTTATGCATATATTCTATCGTCTCAGCCTAAGGGTTTCTTTACACCTTGAAAAGGGTAATTACTTTTTCTAAAAGAACTGTCAAAATTTGATCTACTTAAAAAAAATATATATATATATATATATTGGATTCGTGATGAGGCACACAGTCTAGCCAAGATGCTACTTAGTGCCTTTCCTCAGTATATTTCATGTAGATACGTAAAAACCCTAATCAAGGAGAACTAGGTCAGAGGAGAAAGCTCAGGAGAAATAGGCTGTCAGAAGGAAGAGGAAAAGGGCTATCGGAAAATATAATAAGATAATAATAAACGAAAATAATTTAGTACCAGTAAGCTAATCATCCCATTCAATCAGCTTCTCATATTTTCCTTTAGCTACATTTTTGTAACCCCAAACCAACCTTTCGTAACTTTAAAATCAACAAAATGTGAGTTTAAAGTAATCAGAAGACACAGGATTCATTTTTTCTATTATAATTAATATAAAAATTGGCCAGAAAAATGAGGCCATTTTTACTCCTTCACATGAAATATTCTGTTTTATAGCTTAATAATCTTCTTGTATCTTAAATTGAGTTATAAGATTAGAAAAAGAAAAAGGAGAAACAACCTCCCTTCTTCATAATTTAATCCGTTTAATCCATAGCCACAATTAATTGCCTCTGGAATTCATTCAAATTTTCCAGATTTTCTTTTCTATCCTTGAGCAGGGTATTAAAAAAAAAACCTACCTCTTTAGATATAAGCTTATCTTATTTTAATTTTTAGATAAGTCCTAATATTTTCGAGCTAGCCTTGTCTATTTTAGGCAGTGGCCTTGGGAGTCATAAATGTTAATATACTCCAGCTCTTTGTACTGGAGTAAGACAGAATGTGTGAATATCACTACTTGGAATGAATGCAAACATTGCTGGTGTTATTAAAGGAGTTCCTGGCCCACAGTGTCCCTCTGCTAGGATGAGACCTCCATGAAGACAGAAGCTTTGGTTTACTGTTGTATCCTCAGTGCTCAAATAATTCATGGCAGATAGTAGGTGCTCAATCAGGATCTCCTTTTTTTTTTTTTTTTTGCCACACTTGCTTTTCAACACACAGCCTTAAAACAAATGTTTACAACTCATTGAAGGGAGTCAGGAGAAGCTTTGTGGAGACTATAACATTAAAGCGCCAGTGCATCATCTTTTGCTTCTTAACCCAATTGGCATGACTCGATGCGGCGTTCTTCATGTGTCTGTTGCCTGAATTATGTGTGCTTGCATTGTTTGTTCACTGTGCGAGGCTGAATAATCCCATCACCCCAAGATGTCCACCTCCTAAACCCCAGAACCCATGAATGTTACTTTATAATGCAAAGGGACTTTGCAGATATGATTAAATTGAAGATCTTGAGACAGAGAGATCATCCTGAAGTTTCCAGGTGGGTCTGATGTAATCACAGGGTCCTTATAAGAGAGACGCAGGAGACCAGAGTGGGCAGCAGGAGATGTGGCTCTGGAAGCAAGAGGTTGGAGTGATGCAGCCACACGCCATGGGACACTGGTAGCCTCCAGAAGCTGGAAGAGGCACAGAATGGAATTCTGTCCTGGAGCCTCCAGAAGGAAGCAGCCCTGCCAACACCCCCATTTAATTCTTGGAGACTCCTTTCAGACTTCTGGCCTCTGGAACTGGTAGAGGTTAAATTTGTATTCTTTTAATTTGTGATAATTTCTTACAATAGTAGCAAGAAAATTAATGCATTGACAGTGTTTTTGCTTTTTGGCAAGTGGTTTCTTTATTTGGGGCTATCTTTGTAATTTTTTAGCATTATTTGGCCATCCTTAAGTTTATAAGTGAAATGGAACTTTGTAAAGTTAACAATTCGTTACTTAACCCTATCATCATCTTTGTTCCTTATTTTGAGATTATTTAAAGTTTAATGCAGATAATTTCACTATAAACTGATTCTAGTTAATGTAGAAAACTTAAAATATATTAGGTGATTTATATATTTAGGAACACATCTCTTTATATATTTACAAGTTGCTTCCATAATGGCTTTTCATTCATTATCTCACTTATTCCTCCCAACAACATTTTAAACATGGGTATTATTAACCTTCTTATTTTGCTGATGAAGAATCTAGTTTAGAGAGGATAATTTATCTTGCTCAGGGTCATCCAATTAGTAAATAACAGAGAAGATATTTAACTTCAAATCTATTTGCCTCTGAAACATGGACTCTTGTTAGATTATTTTATTCTGAGCCCATTGGTAAAGAATAACTTAAACCAATTAGGTGAGCTTTTACTATGTTGTCTTTTGTTTGAGAAATGAGAAAGTATTAGCAATTGGCATCTGAGTTCTGCCTCTTAGGAGAGGGTGGCCAGTCTCTAAACTGGGACCCTGATGTGTACGTGTTGTTGAGTGAGGTTTGGATCACATCTACTGGACTGAGCTAGAGTCGGGGCTGTCAGTCGAGTGTGGCAATAGTCAGCAATTCATGGAGTAGCTAAGTCAGCTTAGCGAGTTGATAAGGAAAAGGGAGATGAGCCATAAGCATACATATTTACCCATCAGACTGACAAATAGATAAATCCCTCGACAATAATTCTGCAAAAGAAATGACAGCATAAGTTGATAGACTTTTTAGAGCCAAATGGGGAGCAGTGTACCAAAATGTAAAACGTGCATACACTTTGATCTAACAATTTTACTGCTAGGATTCTTTCAAGTTTTGCAGGGCCAGACCAACATATAGTCTAAGGCTGATTTTTTTTTTTCCTCCACAACTGAGACAAATCCCATCTGTGACAAATCCCATCTGTATACATTATCTGATGTCCCATGAATTATGAAGTTTATGAGTCTGGCCAGCGGGACAGACACTATTCCTGGCCCTGCGAGGGTGTTGGGTGCTGTTCCCTCTAATCCTTCCTGATGGTTCTTTCTCTGGACTGGGTCGTTTCTTCACACGCACACGCTGATTGATGAGTACTTTGCTGCGTACCTGAGGAGGAGCCTCTTGCAGACACCCAGGTTTCTCTGTCTGGGCAGCTCTCTTTTTTCCAAACCTCTCTAATGCCAATTCTAGCCTCCTTACTCTCCCTGGAGTCTCAGTCTCATTTCCTCAGCTCAGCGAGAAGGCATCCCGTTCGGCATCCGGGCCTGAAGACTCTTTCAAAGCAGTGCACTGGAGCAATTACAGGGCTCTTTCGTTTCCTGTCTTTTAGGAATCACTGTCATTTCTTGTTTGATGTCTGGTGTGTTTACAACCACTTTCAAATATTTTTTCTGGTTTCCTGATTGTTTCAGGCAAGAGAATGACTCTGGTCTCTGTTATACTTTCTTGACCAGAAGTGGAGAACAATATTATTTTTAAAGAAGGATAAATATGTACAGCCCAATTTTTTGCCAGAACTTGTAAAACAGCAGCATTAATTGACAAAAACTCCTCCATTTTGCAGCTGTTTACTCTTTCAAGGTTGCTTGGGTGGCCTTTCCTTGGGGCATAACTTTGCCCCATTTGGGAAAGGGACACTCGTGGGGCGTCAGGATATGGAGAGGGGGTGGCATTGGAAGGGTGCCACTGGGCTCTGTTATACAACGTTAGGGCCTATTGTATATTTTGTCCCACTTCAGCACAACTATTGATTTTCAAATCTCTCTAAACAAATTCTACTTCCTTAAAGTAATACATCTCACTCCTTTTTTTAAGCATGCAATTGAATTTTTAAAAATCCAGTATGTCATCATATTTTCATTTTTTACTTTATTATAAATTGACAATTTATAATGGCATATATTTGTAGGGTACCAAGTGATGTTATTATTTATGAATGTGATGTGAAATAGTTAAATCAAGCTTATTAGCATAGCGATCACCTCAAATACTTATTTTTGGTGGTGAAAACATTTGAAATTTACTCAGCAATTTTGAAATGTACAATACACTATTAACTATATTCACTGCACTGCTCAATAGGTCAATAGGTCTGAAAAGACAAGGTATTCCTCCTGTCTGAGATTTTGTACCCCTTGACCATCATCTCCCCATTTTCCCTACCCCCAGCCTCTGTAATCACCATTCTAGTCTCTGCTTCTTTGATTTTGATAATTTTAGATTCTACACATAAGTGAAAACACCTGGTATTTGTCTTCTAGTGCCCGGCTTATTTTACTTGGCATAACGTTCTCCAGTTCCATGTTGTTGCAAATGGCAGAATCTCCTTTTTATGTCTGAATGGTATTCATTTGTGTATGTTTTCTTTATCTATTCTTCTGTTGATGGACGCTTAGGTTGATTCCATAACTTGGCCATTGTGAATGGTGCTGCAATGAACATGGGAGTGCACATATCTCTTTGACAAACAAATTTAAAATCTTAATACCCAGAATTGGGATTGGTGGATCATATGGTAGTTATATTTTTAGTTTTCTGGGGATCCTCCATACAGTTTTCCATAATGGCTATACTAATTTTCATTCCCATTACCAGTGTACAATGGGTCTCTTTTCTCCATTCATCTTACTCTTTTTATTTTTAATTCTTTTTCATTTCAAGGTGTGGAAACAACCCAAGTGCCCATCAATCCATGAGTGGATTAATAAAATATGGTATATGTATACAATGGGATACTACTCAAGTATAAGAAACGATGGTGATCTAGCACCTCTTATATTTTCCTGGATAGAGCTTGAGTCTATCCTCCAAAGTGAGGCATCATCTGACTCTTAAGTAGTTTGAAGTAATCATTCATGCTCATGACTGCCTTGTACAGTCTTATCTTTATATAAATAGCCCTCGTTCCTACCTCTTAGCACTTTTTCAGTCCCACATCTTTTTGAAGCTTAGAATAAGCCCAAATTCCTGGATAAGTCAAACACATAGTATTTTATATATTTTATTCTAATGTTCCCACTTTGTCAATTTTCTGGCAAGGTTCATTTAAATTCCAGCAAGAATTCATGTCTGACATAAGCAATACGAAAGTCCAGCTGGAGTTTACAGATAATTTCCGATCATTTTTCTCTTTGAAAATTCCTGCCTTCTCTTTCTTATATCCTCTGAAGATAGAAAGTAAGTGTTTAATGTAAAATACCAGTTTTTGCTGCTTTTGTATGACTTTAAGTCAAGTCTAGTTTCTGTCTTCTGCTGTTACTGTAATGCATTGCAAAAATTATATTACATTTTTTATCTTTTCCATGTTCTTTTAAGATATGACATTTTTTCCTTTGTCATGGGTTAATGAAGTTGCTTCCTGTTTGGTTTGTAAAACTTATTTAAGGGTGTAATAAGAGAAACATTTAAACAAATCTCTAAATTTTGTTACTGACACAAGCAATAAAAAGATTTTGTTAATTCATAAAAATCTTTTTCTGATTAGTTCTCCAAAATAATAAGTGCTGATCTCCTGAAAACATAATAAAATGCCTTTTATTCAGCTGCAAATGTGTATAAACAGATCTAGTAAGGAATTATTGGCAAGGTATGGCCAGATTTCGATCTGGGAAGATTTCCTTTTATTTCCACATAACAAACCTATATTGTTAGTTAAATTGAGTCAAATGCTTGAGGTGAAGTGAATTGAAGGACACCCTTGTTAGACAGCATTTCTTTACCTTCCTCATGACACCTTATAGTTGCATCAAAATCTCCCTCAAGGGCTCACATGTATGTGGGGACATTCACTGGACGTCTAAGCCCAAGAATCAAACTTCTTGGAAGGATACACTGCAGACACACATAACCATATCTCTTATGAACAAATGGTGTTTAGAATAGTTCCAAAAGCTGTTTCTGGAGAAGGACACTTTCTCTCATTCTGGTTCTTAAAATCTGCTCCCCAGAGACTTATCACTTTAGCTCACTGTGTGCCAGAAACCACTTGACCAGTGAGGGGGAAAATTTTTTCTGCTGCTGTCTTCATAATTTTTAGGCAGAAATTATTTGTTGTCACTAAATGCATGAGTTTGATTTTTCCAAGCAATTTACATTAGAGACAGAGAATGGTTTCTCAGAAGTAGTATTCAAATAGTTTTAAAAATGCATTTCAATATGGTTCCTTAAGGAGAGTTTTATGGTTCCTTAAAGGAGCAGCATCACCTTTAGAGCTGAGTAATTGCCCCTACCCTGTAAATTGCCCCTACCCTGAGTAAAAGCCTCTACCCTGGCACCCTGCCTTCTTTGTTTGTTTGTTTTTTTTTTTTTTTTTGAGACAGAGTCTCTGACTCTGTTGCCCCAGCTAGAGTCAGCTTAGCTCACAGCAACCTCAAACTCCTGGGCTCAAGGGATCCTTCTGCCTCAGCCTTCCGAGTAGCTGGGACTACAGGCATGAGCCACCATGCCCGGCTAATTTCTTTCTATTTTTGGTAGAGACGGGGTCTCACTCTTGCTCAGGCTGGTCTAGAACTCCTGAGTTCAAACGACCCACCTGCCTCAGCCTCCCAGAGTGCTAGGATTACAGGCGTGAGCCACCGCGCCCGGCCACTGCCTTCTAATTGATGCCCTGTCCCCTAACCCCTCACTGGGCCAGGGCACCCACACACCAGGTGCTTCCATCCTCCTCCCTCCCTCTCCCACTTATACACTCTCTCCAGCTTGTCCAGGACCACAGAATTCCCTATGCCAATGCATGGACCTGCTTTTACGTTCCAAGGCATCCTCCCCAATGGGTCACCTGCAGCCCGCCTGAGCACTAGTGGTTCCCACTGCGGCTGCAGGATCCAGCAACATGGTTGAAGGTGTGTGATCCAGCCATAGAGATTTGGTCCAGCTTCTCCACAGCTGTGCACTGTGGCCTCTTGTGGGACCAGGTAGATCTGGGTGGTGGTGGGGAGAGGCTGCGTATAGGTGCAAGATGGCAAGGTGTGATCCCTTTCCTCACCCATCATGAGGGTCATGGCTGACACTCCTATAACAAAAGATAGGCACCAAGGGAAAAGCATAACTAATTTATTTAATTACAGTTTTATGTGACATAGGAACCTTCACAAATGAAGATCTGACACCACAGGGAAAACTGCCTATTTTTATGCTTAGGTTTGATGAAAATGACACAGCCATGTAGGAATATGATGGGACAAAAAGGTGTGATCTGATGGTAACAGACTGAGTGGGGCAAACCCAGCAAAGTCTGCCTGCTCAGATTCTTCTTGGCTTCTCTGTGCAGCATTTCTGCCTTCTGGATAAGAGGCACAATCCCTCTGAAATGAGAGTCTTCATGGGAGAAGGAAAAGAGAGAGAGTGACTTTTCTAGGATTTATGGCTTTCTTTAGGAAAGAGGAGTCCAAGTTCTATGGCCCTCCTTGGGGAAGAGGAATTCTGGTTTCTATGACTTACCTTGGGGGAGAAAAAGGATCAGGAGACAGGATGGGAGAAGGTCAGAAAGACCTTGCATTTGTACTTTCCAATCTTCCTTCAGTTTGAAGTACTTAGCAAGCCAAGCCATCATCCTTTGGGATGTCGTGTTCTGAGCCCTGACAGCTGTGTGGGCCAAGGGACCTTGACTTGTGTTCTTCCTGGCCTGCAAATGCTAGGGGAGGGCCTTGGATAGGGAAGGAAGAAGTCGTGGACAACTGAAGTGCATACAGTTTTTCTCTAAGACAGTTTAAGTACACTATGGAATGGGAGTGAATAGCATTGAGGTTTTTAAAAAAGCACAATGGGAAAATGATAGCCAAATCGATTGTCAAGGGCAAGGAATCCTTAAATTACTTGTACTGGGTTTGCACTGGTGTCTCCTTTTTCTCCTATGTTCCTCTTCACAGGCCTTGGAGATCCTCCCTAGAAGTGTCTTGTCTGCCTGTCCACCCGCTCCTAATCAGAGTGAGGAAGAGCAGGAGGTGTGTTGAAGGCCATTCCTAGGTGCAGGCCACTGTCCCACTGGAGCAGAACGAGCGGGCCATTGGTGGTATTGGGGTGCATCAGAATTAGCTGAAGGCAGTCAAGCGTTCTGTGTCCATCAACTGCCAGAGAACAAGGCTTCCCCAGTGCAGGGGCTCATTTTAATTTTCCTGTCAGAAGTCAAGGTGGGAGCCTTTTGGTAGTAACTGGGAACTGGATTTTCTTTCCCATCTGAACAACAAAAACTGAACAAAACATATGAAACAATGGTTTGCCAAGACATGAGTCATCAGGCATCAAAGGACAAGAATCCCTGAGAGAGGCAAAACAAATGAGGTGAGCTCTACAGTTGCCTCAGTTTACTTTCTGGAGGAAGTTTCCAGGTCAATGTGGAAGAAGGGTGAACTGGGAGGAACTTAGTGGTCTACTGAACTGAGGAGATGGAGCAAGAAGTTGGGTAGGTCAAGGGGGCAGAAGTTTAAAGGGCAGAGTACCTGGAGGAAGAAGCTTCAGAGAATAGAGATCTGCAGAGGGTCCCCTAGAACAGGGGTCCCCAACCTATGGTGAGCTGTGTAATTATTTCATTATATATTACAATGTATGTAGTAAGAATAGAAATAAAGTGCACAATAAACGTAATGCAATTGAATCATCCTGAAACCAGGCCTCTCCTCCCCAGTCATGGAAAAATTGTCTTCCATGAAAACAATCCCTGATGCCAAAAAGTTTGGGGACTGCTGCCCTGGCTTCTTCTGAGTAGAGATCAGTGTTTTCATGTGAGGAAATTACCTGAGGTCAAGTGGGGAAAAATACTCAAAAGGTTCAAAGGGAACACTTCCTGAATGGTCTAAATGCTGTAATTAAAATGCAGGAATTCTCAGAATTAAAAAGAAATATGGTTAGAATATAAAATCATACCTTGACAGAAAAATGAAATATTTTCATTTAATTTTTTAATTTAATTTTTTGATTTAAATTAAATTTACTTTTTTAAAATTAAACATTTAATTTAAAAAATTAAACACTTTAATTTTTTTCAAAATTAAAATATATTTGTTTCAATCATTTCTGTATTCCCACAAAACTAATCACATATCAGCATTAACTTTTTTTTATTTCAATAGATTTAGGGAGTATAAATTAAATTCTGTAACATATGTATATTATATAGGGGTGAAATCTGGGCTTTTGGTGTACCATCACCTGAGTAGTGTACATTATACCCCATAGGTAATTTTTCAACCCTTATCCCCTCCCACTCTTTCCTCCATATGAGTCTCCAATGACCATTATACTACTCTGGGTGTCCTTGTGCAGCTATAGTTTAGCTCACCTGTAAGTGAGAATGTGTGACATTTATTTTTCTGTTCCTGAGTTATTTCACTTAGGATAATGGCCTCCAGTTCCATGCAAGTTGCCACAAAAGACATAATTTCATTCTTTTTTATGACTGAGTAGTATTCCACGGTGTATATCATATTAGAGAATATCATCACATTCTCTTAATACCCTCATCAGCTGATGGGCATATCTTTGCTATTGTGAATAGTGCTGCGATAAACATTCAAGTACAGGTATCTTTGAAATAATGATTTGTTTTGAGCCTTAAACATTTTTTTAGCGTGTTAGTTTTTATTTTACTAAAATTGTTCAAAATACTCTTATTTTGCAAAATAAAAAGTTTGCAATCCTTGGTTTTCTCCCAAATTTGGGGAAATTTTTGCAAAATAGTGAAATCCTGCTGTCTGGAAGCTACTACTTTTTCCAAGGCAGATTTAAAGGATGGGCTCCCATCTGAAGCCATTGGCAACTAGTTTCCAGCTGAGTCATCTCCCTAGTGAATTCGGGAGTGCCTGCCAAGGGCCAGGTGCTAGGGTACGATGGAGAACAGCAGAGACATAGTTTGCAACTTACTTGTTTCTCAGGGAGAAGCTTTCTCTAGCATCGTATGAGAGGTCCAGTTAATTCCTTACCAATACTTGGTATTGCCAGGCTTTTTAATTTTAGCCATTGTGAAGCGATATCTTCTAGTATTTTTAATTTTCATTTCTCTGTTGGCTAATAATGTAGAGCATCCTATGTACTTATTGGCCATATATTCTTTTGTGAAGTGTTTTGTTTGAGTTTTTGGCCATTTTTAAATTGGATTGTTTTGTCTTTTATCATAGAGTTACATGCATTTTTTCTATATTGTAGATGTTAGTCCTTCAGAAGATATCTATCACAATATTTTCTCTCAGTCAATGGGTAGGCTTTTATTTTTCTTAATTGTGTCTTTTAAAGATCAGAAGTTTAAATTTTGATAAAGTCTAGTTTATCAGTGTTTGCTTTAAGATAGGTACTTTCTGGGTCTTGTTTAAGAAATCTTTGTGTATTTCAAGGTCATTAAGATATTCTTCTATGTTTTCTTTTAGAAGCTTCATAGTTTAGTTTTATGTTTAGATCTATGATCCATCAGGAATTAAGTTTTATATATGGTGTAAAGTAGGAGTTGAGGATCATTTTTGTCTCCTATATGGATACCCAGTGGTTCTAGCACCATTTGTTGAAAGAATATCCTTTCCCTCATTGAATTATGTTGGTGCCTTTATAAAAACTGAATTGCTTGTATGGATCTACTGCTAGACTCTTTTTTCTTAATTTTTGATTAATTTGTCTATCCTTATGGTCACACCACTGTCTTGGTTACTGTAGCTTTACCGTATGTCTTGAAATTAGATAGTGTAAGTCCTTCAACTTTGTTCTTTGTTAAGATGGTTTCGGCTACTTTAGGGCCTTAAACATTTTTTAAAAACTTCTCTTCAACTCTCATTCAAAATTATTGATAAATATGCTACAAAATAATTTCATATCATATGATGTCATGGAACTTCCTGTTACTATGGTGTGGAGGTAATTTTTACTAGTAAAAGGCCTACTGAGTTTTCAGTAGGAACTGAATTAAAAAATGATATGTTTAATTTTTCTAGAGTTGACTACAGTGCATGCTTAATCTTCTGGATGAATGTTACTTCACTTGCTGAATTCAATACTCAGATAGGTCAGGGCATTTAATATTAGCTGAAAACTTGCCACAGCTAGGCACTTTTCTAAAATTATTGTAACAACCCAGTGAGACAGAGACTATTCTTCTTCTCATTTTAACAAATGAGGAAACTGAACTGTAGTGAAGTTAAAGAATTAATCCAAGGCTACTCAATAAGTGGCTCAGCGTAAATCTTACACATTCTGATAAAGATCCGGTTTTCCTATCACATTACATCATGCCAGTGTGGTGGTTTTACTTTAATCTTTCATGGTCATAAGGAAAGTATAAACTTTTGTTTCAATTGAAATTAACTGTTTGTCACTAGAATGGTGTCTTAGTCGATTTGCATTGCTGTAAAGGAATACTTGAGGCTGGATAATTCATAAACAAAAGTGGATTATTTGGCTGATGGTTCTGCAGGCTGTACAAGAAGTGTGTAATCAACATCTGCTTCTGGTGAGGCTGCAGGGAGCTTCCACTCATGTTGGAAGGGGCAGGGAAGCAGATATCACATGGTGACAGAGGATGCAAGAAAGAGAGAGACAGGGGAGGTGCCAGGCTCTTTTGTGCAGCCAGCTCTTGGGTGAACTATAGAGCAAGAACTCACTCATTACCACAGAGAGGGCATCAATCCATTCATGGAGGATCCACCTTCACAACTCAAACGCCTCCCACCAGGCCCTACCTCCACCACTGGGGATCAAATTTCAACATGAGATTTGGAGAGGAGAAATATCCAAACTATATCACATGGTAAGTGAATTCCAAAATAATCTTTTCAGATTAGGATTGCCTCTTGTCCTTTTAACTGTGTGCTGAATTGGAAGATGTCTGCACTAGATGCATAAGTGCCTCAGGAAGGGAGCCAACTAAACATGAGCATTTCTTTTTATTTAAATCTGCATAACTTATTCCAGAATTTTTTTTTTTCATTTTTATGACATATTTCTAAATGTCCATAGATTTCACTTCAAGTGGTATATCTTTACTTCTGTAACAATGCACACATTTATTTCAATATACTCAAAAACTTTTCTGGATAATAAAAGTATGTAGAATGCAGTCTTAGCTTGGGCTTCCATAACAAAATACCATAGCCTGGGTGGCCGAAACAACCAAAATTAATTTTCTTACAGTTCTGGATGCTAAAAGTCCAAGATCAAGGTGCCATGTGGTTCTCTTCAGGTGAGGGCTGTCTTCCTGGCTAGTAGTTGCCATGTTCTCTCTGTGTCCTCACATGTCAGAGGGAATGGGGTGGGGGGAGAGAACAAGCTCTCTGGTGCTCTTATGAGGGTACTAATCCCATCAGGGGGCCACATCCTAAATTTAATTATCTCCCAAAGTCCCCATCTCCGAATACCATCACACTGGCAATGATTACGGCTTCGACATAGGAACTTTGAGAGGACAATTCACCATCCACAGCAAGTGTCTATGTTACTTTCTTATATGAAACACCTTAATTCAACTCAAAGGCTTTTGCCATTTTAATAAGACTTTCAAAATTGAATTTCTTTTTACTTAAATTTTGAAAAGGATAATTTTGCTTTCCGATTTTTATTTCAGTGAAAAGATTTCCTTTTATTCTAGCGCTATTGCAAATAATAATTACAGGTAAACCATTGAGACACAGGTGGCCTTTCTTAGACATAAATTTGTTTTTATGTGAAATTTTGTCATCTGAATATCACATGGTATTGTGACTTTCATAAAAAAGGAAAATTATACCAAAGATAATGTGATCACATCAGGATTCACCAGCTAGCCATGGAGAATAGCCCCCCAAGGCACGGGCAGTGTGTGCAGTAAATGGTAGGTAGTTTGTCAAATATTTTCTTTAAAGTCCCCTCCTCTTCCTTCTCATGCCTTTAGGATAATTTATGGATTCTAATTCTATTCTAATGTAATATAAAAATTAATAATGTCATCTGTTTAAACATATGCAAGCCCTGGTAAAAGGCCTGCTGAGGTTTCAGTAGGGTCTGAATTAAAAAAATGTTTTAATATATTACCTCGTAGCCACCCCTGGGCCCCATTTTAGGGGTGATCACACAGAGGCTTAGAAAGGTCTGCAACCTGTTCAAGGTCACAGCGTTAATACCAGGTGGAAATGGACTGTCAGCTTAAGTGTTTGACTCGGAAGCCCATGCTTTTTCCCATTATATTAGAGTTGGTTCATTCAGATATCAATATTTATTCAGGGGCAATCCTCAGATATGCAGGTAGCACTTGACCTGCACTGGGCCCTCCTCTCATGTGAATTGACCACCCTCATTTTTAGCCATTGACTGACTCCATCTCAGACAGCTGGGTCAAAGAAGCCCATAAATTCCCTCACTGTGAGAAACTGGTTGGTTATGCTGTTTCTCTGTTCAGATGAATTAGAGCTGTTTACCCTGGGGTTAGCTGCAAATAGCAAATTGGAAACCAGAAAATATTAAGTATCGAAAGGCAAATGGTTTTACTTATTCTGACTTGGAAACTGTTCCGGAACATGCCACTAAATGACTAAGTCTTCTTTACTATGGTAGGATGGAAAATTTATGGCATAAATTTAAGGCTGATTCTGATATCTCTTGCATATTTAAGAGTTTGGTGGAGTTTGATTTTTTTCTATTGTGTCAGAATTGTGGCTTAAACCCAAAGTTGCGGACACAAGGCATGACATATTCCTGACCCATAAGTAGCTGCCAGGCCATATTAAGTGGCATTTATTCCCACCACTGCCACTAGTTACCACCTAGCCTCTTCCGTCGCCCTCCCCGCCCCCCAGCCCCCATTTTCTCCTGCTCTCCTGGAACTTGCAGGTGGGACAACATTCACAATTTATGGTTGAAAGTTCCCCCTCCTCTGTCCTTGGGGAGGAGACTGGTGTTTTTCCATCCATGGAACCAAGTGAGTCAGCTTTAATAAAATCCTCACGAAGATTGGGGGTGTCTTGAAAAAAGGGAGACTGATACCCTATCCCTCCAAATATTTACTTAGCTGCAGAATTTGGAGACTTATTCTGTTGTTAAATATATGACATGCTTTCTTTTCAGTTCTCTTCCCTCACAGTTGGGAAAGAAGACAGAAGTGCCAGACTGTGTCTCCTGATGTTTGAAGACATGTTTGTGGCAACGTTGAAGGAGGTAAGTTGCTATGTGGAGGAGTCCTCGGGGACAGAGAAGTCCGGCGTGAAACCTCACATGCACACCACTTACGTAGAGGCCACCACATGGGGAGAGGGGCGCCAGATACAGGAGTCAGCCTAACCCAGAGGAAGAGCAGGCGTCCCTCCCAGCCAACATCATGGAGACAATCACATAAGGAAAGTCTTGTTCTCATCCTCTTCCCATTTTGAAAGCCCTAATCCTAATCCAGAGTAGCAAATGTCACTGGGCACTTACCCAAAGGAAAGGAAATCAGTATATCAAAGACACATCGGTACCCCCATGCTTATCACAGCACTATTCACAAAAGCCAAGATTTGCAAACAACCTAAGTGTCCATCAACAGATGATCAGATAAAGATAATGTGGTACATATACACAATGGAATACTATTCAGCCTTAAAAAAGAAATTCTGTGGTTTGCAACATGGATAAAGTTGTAGGAAATTATGCTCAGTGAAATAAGTCAGGAATAGAAAGTCAAGCACTATGTGTTTTCACTCATGTGAAAGGTAAAAAAAGTTTATCAAATAGAAATAAAAAGTAGAACAGAGGACACTAGAGACTGGGAAGGAGAGGGGAGAGGGAAAAGTAGAGAGAAATTTGTTAAAGAATACAAAATTACACTAGATAGGAGGAATAAGTTCTAGTGCTCTCTATATAGCACTGCAGTATAACTATTATATAAAGTAACTATTATATATTAACTATTATATATTACATAGTTTCAAATAGGTAGAAGGAGGATATTGAATGTACACAACAGAAAGAAATGATAAATGTTTGAGATGATGGAAATGCTAATTATCTTGATCTGAGCACTATGCATTGTATATGTACTGAAATACCACTATTTTCCCCATGAATATGTACAATTATTGTGTCAATTAAAAATAAAATTTTAAAAAAAGGAGGAAGAAGAAAAGGTGTCAGAGCCAAGCCACACCTCCTCCTCCACTTCAAACACTAATGCTCAAGTGGGTGTGGGGAGGGGACAAGAGAGGGCAAGAGCTCTGGGCCAAGTGCGACATTTAAGTTTGAAAAAATTTAATAACATTGAGTCAATTATTGGAATAAACATTGTTCTAGTAAGTAAAAATGACTGTGGCACCATCCTAAACATTGTTAAGCCAGCAATTGCCCAGCTGGAGAAGCAAATTTGCTCCCGTATTGCTGCTGGACATAGAAGAAAAAAGTCATTTTGTAATTAAACTTCAACAAACGTGACTCCTCAATCAGCAGGTATATATATAAGAGAATTGTTCCCCCCAGCAAGTATCCATGTCATTTTCTTCATGGGCAAGGCCTCAGCTGCTTTTTATGTTATCTAGACCATGGTTGTTCAATAGAATTTTCTGTGATGATGAAGATGTTCTATGTGTGTGTAGACCAAATTAGTATCCACTAGACACATGTTGCCACTGAGCACCTGAAAAAGTGGCTAATAAAATTGAGCTCTTAATTTTAATTTCAATAGTAATGTGTGGCTAGTAGTGACAGTATTGAATAGACTAGACTCTTGAAAAATAATTTAGGTATAGGCAAATGTGAAGATGAAGGAAAGTTCAATATTAATAGTTGTTTTTCTTTTTCTGCGAATTTATTTTTTGAAGTATCAACATATACTACAACTTGTTTTAATCCAATTTAAGGAAAAGCTTTACGGTTTTAAAAAACAAGTCACATGCTTAAAAAGCATTTGTTAATAGTGTCAAAAGAATGAAATGCTTGGGATCAATTCTTCAAAAAATTGAGCCATGGAAAATCTTTCCTCAAAGATTATTTCCCCCTGGGTCATTTTTCCAGAAATATTTGCTTTGGCTTTTGAGTAAAGTTAAAAGTGATCACTTCTCCCTTAAGTTTATTCTGTTCCTCAGTATTGCTGTCTTCCAGCTTGTCTGTTTATATTGAAGAATGATCCCATTAAGGGGTTAAGAAAGCCAAAATAGGCAGGGGGGCTTTCTAGTGCAGTGTGAATTCTTCATAATACTCCTGCCAGAACCAAGGTAAGTAACATGGCATTCTGAGCCATTTCAGGTGGAGATAAGAGAGAGAGCTATGTTCTAATCTCTCTTCTTATCAACATTAGCCAATAGTCTCATTATTATTATTATAAGTGGGTGCATATCCTGTTGTTACAGCAAATAGGAAAACAAACTCCTTGACATTGATGATGTGGTGGTACTGTCACTGGCTTAGGAGATGCCTTTCATCCTGATTGCCTACTACTAAAAGAGCTAAAATAGGTATTTTTGACTGATGAATTCCAATATTCGGATAGTGAATATTTTAAATATTTTTATCCAGCAACTTGACTGTCCACTTCGTTGCCTACAGGAGTTTCAACCAGTTGCCTGTAGACCAAACCTGCTGGGAGACTGGCTGCCACAGTGTTTTTATAGCTTTTTTTTTTTTTTTTTAGAGACAGGGTCTTTTTCTGTCACCCAGGCTGGAATGCAGTGAGATCATAGCTCATACAGCCTCAAACTCTTGGGCTCAAACCATCCTCTCAGCCTCCTGAGTGTCTAGGACGATGGGCATGTGCCACCATGCCCAGCTAGACTTTTTGTAGAGACTGGGTGGCAGGGTATGTGTGTCTTGATAAGTTACCTAGACTGGTCTTGAACTCCTGGCCTTCAAAAGTGCTGGGATGACAGGGAGGAGCCACCAGGCCTGGCCTCTAATGCGTTTGTGTTTTTGAGTGCCTTTATATAAGCATCTCTTATTTGCCATTGTTCGCAGCTGGCTCCATTATACATTTAATGACCAATACCCAAGGGCTTTCGAGTTAGCACCCTTCATTCTGCCCAAACTATCCCGAGATTCCCTTATGGAAATCTTCACAAGCTCATTGACAAGCTCATTGACAAGACTTTCTAGGCCCACGCATCTACATCTTGCTCTATGGGGCTCATATTAGTGGTTATGTAGGCTTTTTAACAAATTCAAAGATTGGAGGTAAATATTGCATCTCCACCAGGCAGTTAATACTTAATCCCTACTCAGATTTTGTCAAATATATGATTAAAATGAGAGATGTTGGAAGGAAGACATATGTGGGAACATTATAAGTTCTTCTACGTTCTATTTGTGTAACAAGTTAAATCAAAAGCCATCGAATTGAACTATATGGGCTTTCCCTATAAACATGTTTTTGCTGAAATAAAAGTTAATCCTGTGCTCTTGGCTTTATAAAGAAGAAGTGTTGGATGAAAAAATTTCATTGATCCATGTCTTCATATAAAGACACATGGGATACATTTCTGTATTCCTAGTGCCAGGAAAAAATATGCACTCTCTTGAACTGGTGTGCTTTCTTTTATCAGACAATGGGAATTGCCTCACCTGTAATGTTCCCTTTTAACCTTGGCTGTTAGGATATTAAAGTTAACTCACGGCCACTTCCTTACACAGTTACTCTCCTCTTTTCTCTATGCGGTTTCTCATGTCTCTTTTACTTTTAATGTTTTTCTATATGCATGTATGTAAATTTGCTTGTAATATAAGTGAACATTCAGAAGTATATGGCTTAAAAACTGCAAATAAATAATCATGAAACATAAGCCATATTTGCCTACGACAAATGACTTTTAAGGATTCTCTGGCTCTTTGTTTTACTCCTTCTTTCTTTTTTTAAACAAATAAGGAAAAGTAAGAAAAAATCTGGTGTTTAAAATATAGATTTTCTTAAGGAATAACTACGGCAATGAATAAATACTTAGCACCAGATATAGCACTAAATATATTATTTGAAATCCTATTTGTAATAAAAAATGGAAATATTTATCAATAGCTATGAAAACAGTGACAATTTGTTATATTAATATATGTCTATGTCATGAAATACTATTCAGCCATTTAAAATGATTCCACTATAAAAGTATGCTTATTAAATGAAAGATTTTTTAGGAAGTTTTGATTCAAAACAATATATATATAGTGTTAGATCTTTTTTTGATGCACAGAAAAATCTGGAACTATATTTACCAAAATGTTAACAGCAATTGGCTCTAGATAGATGAAATTGTATTTAAGATGTATCTTATTTCTTCCTTAATTGTATTTTGTATTGCATTTTCTATAATAAACATGCATTATGCTGCAATAAAAGCAAATAGATTTAAAATTAAAAACTGGTTAGTAGTTTAAGATTGAGTTGTCATGAGTGTTTGAAATGGTAGAGGAATGTGAACGGTGAAGTCCACTGTCTATGGCCAACCTGTCAGAGGAAAATGGGGCCCAGAGAGAAACTTCAAAGAACAGCTTACAGAGGAGCCCTCAGTGGTCTTTTGATCTTCAGTTTAGCATTCCCTTGTGCATCACCTAACTCCCCTTGGTTGGCATCTGCTGATAAGATGACAGTATCAGACACCCACCTGCTCAGTAAAGTAGCTTTGATTGAGCCGAGGTGAAAATAAAGGCATTTTTAAAAAGTTTGTTATCAGTGTTGAGAGATTTTCAGAGAAGGGCTGTAGCACAACATAATCAATTATTAATAATATCTATAAGAGCCACCCTTTTAAAATATAGGCATTTATGGGTTTAGAATAAGAAAATTTAATAGTATCTTATAAAAAAAACTTGGTGCCCGGCAAGGTAGCAGGAGTAACCCAAGTTGCCCTGCATAAGCTAATCCTCCAAAGTGATCCAGTAAAGTCTTTTAATCCTTTTTTTTTACTTCATTCTGATTCTTTTAAAGCATGGGAATTTCATAAATTCTCTGCTTCCACTTCTCCATGTGACAGTTTGCATTGAAACCGAAGCTTCCATTTCCAGAGCAGAGTCACTTTTAAAAAACAGGTTCTTGTCATTTTCTATAAATGGCAGTGAATCTGGACTCTATCCTCCGGAACAGTTAAAAGGTGCAGTTTGACCCATAGTCCATTGGAAAATAAAATGTTATCAGGCCTGTGGATGGTGTCTGGCAGATGTGTAGGGTTGAAAATGAGGGCTGCCACTTGGAGAGCTGCTCTATTTATGGAAAGAGTGAGAGAAATGCTCTCCTTCAAACCTGTGGGGTACCACCTTCTGTGGGTTTATGTAGTCATAAATCAGAGAGTTAGATGTAACGGTCTCTGTAGCAAAAACCTAACTCTGAATAAATCGCCCCCTACATCTGTTCCCAGTATAGCAATTAAAGTCTACACTCTATGGCAGTTTGTGTTATTGTGTTCTCTGCTAGCTATAAAGAATCCTGAAGAGACTGTCTTATGTTGGTTTCTCTTTCTTATGGTGCCCAGCATAACGCTTCTCACTCTGTTTACATAAAAAAGGTTTACTTTATTTTATTTGTTTTTTTGAGACAGAGTCTCAAAAAACTCTGTTGCTCAGACTAGAGCGCTGGTGCATCAGCCTAGCTCACAGCAACCTCAAACTCCTGGGCTCAAGCAATCCTCCTGCCTCAGCCTCCCAAGTAGATGGGACTACAGGCATGCGCCACCATGCCCAGCTAATTTTTTCTATTTTTTAGTAGAGACAGGGTCTCGCTTTTGCTCAGGTTGGTCTCGAACTCCTGAGCTCAAACGATCCTCCCGCCTTGGCCTCCCAGAGTGCTGGGATTACAGCCGTGAGCCACCGTGCCTGGCTAAAAAAGGTTTATTGAATCGACTCTATTTATTATTTTTCTTTCCTTATGCTAATAAGCCTGTCAGCTAAAAAACTGCTGGTTCAAAGTCTTAAGGACAGAAAGTCTGTGTAAATTTAATTGAGCGACACTCCCTAATAGGCTCTGTTGCAATCTCTGTGGTTGACACCCTCAAATAAATGTTGAAGCTAATTATGAAAATCCCTTGGTAGCGATCAATTTAGGGAAAGAGATATGAGCCAAACCACTCAATGAGACACAGAGAAAATCAGTTAGTGGTTTTGGGGGAGGGAAAATATTTCATATTTTACGAAGGTGGTATACTAAGAGATGGTTCATTTCATTCTTTGGACATTATACCTCGATGTGCTTCATGGAACATCTATAGCATTTTGTGGACCCAAGGAAGCAGCCATGGGCAAAGGCAACACAAGGAAGACAGCAGGGAGGTGGCAATAATGTAGCTCTCTGATGACTGTATTGAGTCACTGCATCAAACCCCCCTGCGGGCTGTGCTCCCTCAGAACTCAGTGATATAATGTATTTCCTATAGTTTAAGCCAATTTGTAAAAATTATTTTTCTGTTCTCTGCAGTTAAAATACATCTTAACTAATACAATTTCCACTATAATCTCAAGATACTTTGGAGAAATATATGTTCTCCATTATGTTCTAAACACATGCAGGGATGAATAACAAAAGATTTCCACCTCTGAGAGTTTGTGGGTGAAAAAATAATGCCCTTTTAAATGAAATGAGGCAGTTTATGAAAGAGGCCCGGATGTGGCTGAAAATTATCCATTGGTTATTAGTTTCTTCACTCTGGATGCTGGAGTGTGGAAAGAGAAGGCTTTGGGCTAAATCTGGAGGTAGAGGCTGCTGAGGCAAGTTACATGGAAGAGAAGGCAGAGGGAAGAACTGACCACAATGTGGTTGAGCTAATTTATCATGATGCCCAGGAAAGAAAGAAAATGAATCTGAGAGAGGCCAGATGGAATGAAGAATTGGAAATAGCTAAGACTTAGGAGATTTGGATTTGGATGGTGATAATGATGATGATGATGATGATGATGATGAGTAGCAATTGTGGTAAAAAGCAGTAAAAGTGACAGAAACAGGGAAAGTTCTGGTCAGGATGGAGGATCTTGGAGCCTTGAAATATAAGTTCAAAAATATTATGGCTATATCGTTTATTTTTATTTATTAATTTATAGAACAACTTTTTTTGCTTGTTTACTATGAGAGCTTATAGAATCCATTTCCACATTTTAAGTGGTTATACCACCTTCAGTGGTTTAATCAGAGACCAGTGGTCAGAAAAACACTGACAAATTTTCTTTGTGCATCACAATTGTGATTTAAAAAAAAAACAAAAACAAAAAAGCTTTTCCAAAAGATATTCTAAGCCTGACTTTCCTGATACCTAATTCCAGAAGGAAATTTCTCATATTATCTTTGTTTAGGAGTCTTACCTTCATTTTTAATGTAAGAGAGTCCTCAGTGCCTCATGCCAGAAAGTAAAAATAAAAAAATCCTCCAAACAAAAACCTAAATTGGTTAGGTTTTTGTATGTCAGATATGGGAAACGTACATTCGTACCTTTCCATGTTTTTTTGGCCTTTGTTCCTAAAGCACTCATACTGACCTTAAGGCATTAGACATGTTTGGTTTAAGAAAAAATCATTGATGAAACTATCTAGAAATAAAAGCAAAGGGCTGGAACTTCGCAGCTATTTGCCCTTAAGATATTGTCAGGTAAGAGAGGAGAGGGTGACTTTGTTTTGTTTTGCCCCCATGCATTAATATTTGCTTCTGTTTTAATATTAGATGTTCTTAATATCTATTCTGGTCAAGGGACTGCTAATTGGGATAAAGACACAAAATGTAAATCAGTACTAACTCTTACACCCCAGGACTTACTGTATAGTACTCATTGATTATTAAAATGCCACATCTCTTATGTAGATTATTACAAAGAACTTCAAATACTTCAAGAACTTCAGAACTTTACCTTTAAATATATGGTGGCAATGTGAAGTGTATGTGTGGGGTACTTTTGAGGAATTGGTTAGAAAGACAAAATAATGATAGTTTTAAAAACTTGGAAGTATTGAAATTTCTTGTTAGAATTAGGTTATTTATGTGTTATTAAAACTTAGAATAATTAATTTTTGACTTGGTAGCTTTTCTAGAGAAAATAGTATTTAAGATTACTCCTGTTTGTACCAAGTTTATTCTTAAGAACTTATGACAATGTATATGTTACTAGTGGATTTTCAAATTCCACAGCAATTTAGAAATATCGTTGTTCTTGGTATTCTCAGGGGATTGGTTCTAGGATCCCCTTGGGCACCAGAAGCTGGGAATTCTCAAGTTCCTGATATAAAGTGGTGTAGTATTTGCATAAAACCTACACACATCCTCCCTTATACTTTAAATCATCTCTAGATTACTTATAATACCTAATAAAATGCCTACACATCACTTCATTGGTGTGGATTCAACATAGTACTTGGCATGTGGCAAATTCAAGTTTTGCTTTCTGGAACTTTGTAGAATTTTTTTTCCAAATAGTTTTGATCCGAGGTTGGTTGAATCCATGGATGTGGAACCCATGGATATGAGGGTTGACTGTATTCTAACTTACTGATGACAAGAAATGCATCAAGTACAAAAATACTATTAAAGAAAAACATACAAATTTCGTACATTTTACATTTTCAGTTTGTAATGATACCTGTCTGTTTCATGTATCTCCAGAGTATTCTTTGTTCATTTCCTTGGTGAAATTTGCAAGCCAACCACTACATAGCAGCAGTAAGGAGACAACATGATTTCAAAGGTGTTGGCATCACTTTTAACTTATGCAGGGGTTTTCTCTCCCAGCAATGTGATCCCAGAAATTCCCTTAACTGTGCTTCTTTCATCCTTCTCTACATGAACAAATCATACCTAGGTTTCAAAAACAGTTCAAATGTTAATTCCTCGTAGATTTCCTTACTTATCCCTTGTATTGAAAATAACCTTTTTCTACAATGTAGAGTCTATATCTGCATTCTCAATGCTATTGTCCCCAGGGGGGTGAAAATTCATTCTGGGGTGGGAGAGGGTGAAAAATCTTAGATGTTACAATGGTTTGTGGTTCTCCAAAGCTCATTCTTCCCCAACAAAATCTTATTACTATTTAATTTCATGGGGGAGCAGGCAATTGGGGGAAAAAGTCTAAAAATGCTCCTTACAGGGGTGATAATGAAATAAAGGTTAAGAAATACTGCTCTACGTTAAAAAGTATGTAACATATTATCTGTACTTTTTCCTCATTAGTTCAACTTCTTTTATCACCAGTAAACTTGAATTGTTTTTTGTGTGTTTGTATATAATGCTACTGTGTTCATTGTTTATGATAAATAAAGTCTATAAGCTCCTTCAAGGCAAGGTCCATGGCTTATTCATGGTTATGTCTCCTGTGTATAGCATGTGTTATGTTCTGTTTATTGGTCTAAATGTTAACTCAAACTCTATCTCTTACAACCCTCAAGGTCTGGCTATTCCCATTTCCCAAGTGTAGTTACTTGTGTAAATGTAGGTTCTTTTGGAAAAGGATTGGAGGAATTATTACCATATATCTTTGCTGCAGTGTTGCAGAGTCTTTGCTTATGGAGATTTAGTCTCTCTTTCAGTCACTGCTTTCTGGGTATGAAAATTGGCTCGGGTTCTGAAATTGAGCAAAGGAAGATGACTTTTAATTAGGGCACTTTCCCTCAGCTTCCTGATCATCCTTCCATGGTTGTGATTTTATAAATCTGTGTTGTCCAATATGGTAGCAATGTATAACTCTTAAAACTTAATTGATTAAAATAACATGAACAACTCTATCTTCAATTACATTAGCCACATTTCCAGGATAAAGTAAAACCTTGAGCTTGCAAAGCTGTGGATTTTTCCTGTTTGTTCTCAACTAAGTTCACAACTTTTAGGTGGCAGAGACACAGGTTTACACCCTCTGCTCTTAATTTTGCTGGATTTCAACCTTGCCCCCCAAGTATGGGGAAGGAGAGAGCTGCCCCGGCCCCAGGTGAGTCTCCTGCTTCAGACTCCTGCTGACTCCCTCCCTTTGCACTAGTGGTTTGTTAAGTATAAACACTTTTAAACTTACTGTCTGCCTTTGGCAATTTCCAACACCCTAAATTAATTGCTTTGATGTCTTATTTCCAGCTTTATGTTATTCTTTGGGGAGAGAAATCACTGACCTGTCCCTGCCTCCCAAATCAGAAGTCCTGCCCAGGATGTTATGTTTTTAGTTGGTACAACCATTAACATTTAGTTCATTCTCAGGAAACACTGGCTAATAATTTCATTCATATGAATATTAATAAAGTTTCTATTACATGTAAAATGAAAAATATACCACTTCTCTGGCAAAACCTTTCAAAACTTACTTTATCTGTCCAAATAAAGTGCTGTGTCCTTTCAACAGTCTCCTGGGCTCACCTGACCTGCACCTCTCCCTCAGCCCCGCTGCCCTCTGACCATTTTCCCTGCTCTGTGTTCATGGCTACCCTAGCTCCAGCCACACTGGCCTCTTTGCTATTTCTCCAGATGCAAAGCCCACAACTCCTCTCAAGGACTTATCACTTGCTGCTCCTTCTGCCTGCAACACTCTTCCCTCGGATGTGGACCTGGCTCCCCCTTTTGCCTCCACCAGTGAGTCTTTCTCTGACCATGTTATATACAGGATCTACAGCCCCCTTCCTGGCCCTCCTTTACCTTGTTTTACCACAGTGCCTATTACATCTGGCAAAATATGTCTTCTTCTGTTTTCTATCCCACTCTTCCTGTTTTGTCAGTTTCTTGAGGGATACCTGGAACATGCCTGGTACATCTAAGATTTATAATATATATTTATTGAATTGATTGGATGAGTGAATACAGATTGTACTTAGCAAGATGAAGAGAAATACAACAGAATTGAAAGAGAGAGCGATATGGAAGAAGATAAGGCTGAGCCCCCATCCTCCTTCCCCAAAACCTTGTCCTCAGGTAAAGACGTTTCTATTGGGAGTACTGGCCACATATACAGAATTGATCCCCTGTCACTCACAATCCATTATGGATGTGGGTTGTCATGGTAATGGGAAAAGGGAGAAGTGAACTTGGAGAGGATGGTTAGTTTGCCATGAGGAAAGCTGTCTTGCATATGTAAACCTGAGGCGAATCTTCCTTCTTAACTTGAACTTGAGACATTCTCATTGTCTACTGTCAAGTGCTGTGAAGTCAGTAAATACTCCCAATATTCTGCAATCCATAGCAGCCTTCACCTAATTACCTGAAAGTCCCAGAGAGGCCATGGCTCCTGAGGGGAAGGTTTTGATAATAATAATGATAACATTAATATTAGTAGCTAAAATTTATTTGAATGTACTATGTACCAGACACTGTTAGAGGCTTTTTACATGTATTATCTTATTTAATTATTCAAAAAATTCTATGATATAGATGCTATTATCTTGCCTGTTTTCTTTATGAAGAGAATGATACACAGAGAAGTTATTTAATTGGTGCAAGACCATAAAAGTTAAGGTCCACAATGAATGGCACAAGAATTTAGTACTACTGGACCCAGAGGAGATTGTCTGAACAATAGCACCATGCTTTCCCCTACCACTGCCCCAGGTGAACTTGTAGATTCCTATACTAAAGCTATGCAGCTGTGGTCCAGAGCCTCAGAGAATCCCCCTAAAACAGTGGTTCTCATAAGGGGCTATTTTGCTTCCCAAGGGACATTGAGCACTTGGCATTCCACTCTAAACATTATTGATTTAGCTTTTGGTATGCATTAGGTCCAATCAGAGTGAAGGAGAGGACATATTCTGTAGTTTGGGGAAAGGGGGCAATTTTATCTTTTTCCTCCACTGTACATAAGCAATGAAGATGGCTGTCTCACTTGCTGCCAGTTGCATCTTACAACCATGAAGGAAGCCAACATATGAACCAATCTGACAATAGAGACATTTTTAATTGTCATACTAGCTGGTGGGAGTGGTGCTACTGGCATCTAGTGGGTAGAGCCCAGGGGTGCTGCTATACATTCTACAGTACACAGGACAGCCTCCCACAATAATGAATTATCTAGCTTGAAATGTCAGTAGTGCTGAGGCTGAGAAACCCTACTCTTGACTCTCTCTTGCCCTCCATTTTGAATCTACATTTCTCCTTTGGCATTTCTAGATTCTGTTCCATGACTTTTCATGCTTTCTGTCTAGGAATACCCTTCAGATTGCTGCTTCAGTTGGGCTGTCAACTTTGGGTCGACTATAGCTTTATAAAGGTTAGAATGCTTTTGGCTGCAGGTACTAGGAATGGCAGCTCCAATGGGCTTAAACAATGAGGAAATATATTACCATACATACCTAGGAGTCAATAGGTAGGGCAGGAATGGATAGGATTATGATCAGAGGTAAGATTTATTTTTCTCTGCAATTAACTCTGCTCTGCCTTTCTCCATTGTCAGATTAACTTTTAGGTTTGCCTCCTTCACGGTTGCAATATGCAACCAGCAGCAAGTGGGGCAACCACCTTCATTGCTTATATACAATAGAGGAAAAAGATAAAACTCCCCCCGTTCCCCAAAACCATGGAATATGTCCTCTCCTTCATTCTAATTGGGTCTAATGCACACCCAAACCTAGGTTAGTAATATTTGGAATGGAATGCCATGTGAAAATTGGCCTACTGTTCAGAATCTATCACTAGAGCTCAGAATAGGGTGGGTAATTATAATGAGGGTTAGAAAACAGAAAAGGGAAATGAGTGTTGGGTAGGACACCAGCTGAACCTCAATATACCTCTAGCTACTGTTTTAAAGATGTTTCTTTGTTCCATTCTCTGTAGCCAATGGGCCAGTCCCATCCCTCCCTCATTCCACATTCCTGGTTCCTAGAACTGCAGCCCAACTATCTCATCTCATTTTCCAACAAACCCAGAAGAAATTTCTGGGGATGAGATTAGTAATGAAACTCACACAGCATGACTTGAACTGGGTCTTGAAGTGTGTCAGAAATTTAGATGGGCAGCTTTTGTTTCTAATGCAATTGATTCCAAAACATAAAATGATCAGAAAGAAGAGAACTGGGATTTCTATGAATCCTGGCATAATACATAAAATGCTATAACAGGAAAAAAAGAAGATTTGTATTTCCCCTCATAAAACAGGGCAACAGATTTATTGCAGAAGTGACCTGATATTTTAAAAAGCTGTATCAAATTCAGTCAATTTTGTGAAGCACATTTTATGGTAATGTGTCTGTCTTGGTCCATTTTGTGTTGCTATAACAAAATACCTGAGACTGGGTAATTTATAAAGAAAAGAGATTTATTTAGCTCATGGTACTGAGGCTGAGAAGTTCAGGGCATGGCACTGGCTTCCGGTGAGGGCTTTCGTGCTGCATCACAACATGGCAGAGACGGTCAAAGGGGAAGCAGACACATGCAAGAGCAGAAAAACCAGGAGATTTCTGGCTTTATAACAACCCACTTTCAGGGAAACGAATCCATTCCCTTGAGATAGCGAGCACTCACTACAAGAACAGCACCAAGCCATTCATTCATGAGGGATTTGCCCCCATAGCCCAAACACCTCCCACTAAGCCCCATCTCCCAACACTGTCACAGTGGGGATCAAATTTCTACATGAGCTTTCATGGGAAAAAACACACCATATCTGAACCATAGCAGTGTATTGTGGTTACAATACATTAACATGTCCCCAATACAATCCCTGTTGAGGCTATGTTCTTGAAGGGAACTTTCACTTTTACATAAGAGTGGAGTCTGACTAGGTGCATAAAATGTAAAAAGACAAGGAATGTCAAAACAAAGTTTTTTCCTAAGTTGTTCATGTTTAATTTACTAATATAATTAAGCTTATTTCCATTTGACTTTTCTTCCACAGAAAAAATTTATCTTCTAAAATACATAAATGTAATACATCTCTCAACATTATGATTTATATCAATAGATGTTAAAATCTACTTTGGAATTTCAAGAAGTGACAGACAAACCACACTTCCAGGTAAAGTCATTTTATCACTTTTTTTGGAATAAACAGACCACAGTTAAATTCCTTAATATAGATAACGAATATATCTCATCCTCAGAAGAGCCAATTCTGCAAAGGAGAATATTCTTATTTATTATGCTAAACATAACCTTAATTAAATTAGTCTTTCAGGTGTTTATATATATGTTTTATATATTTCATAAAATGGAAATCCCCTGACAATGCAAAAAAATCCACAAAAATGATCTTTTCACTTTTTATTGTATCACTGTTCTTCGTTTTGAAATTTTACCATATAGTATTACCTACATCAGAAAGTGAGCAAAAGAAAGAAAGTGGGTGAAACTAAAATAATTCATTTTGTTCCTTCCTTGCAGCTGTGCTAAATTACATATTTTTTCCTGAGGTGAGACAAATTATTTGTGAAAAACTTTTGAAGTTTACTTTGGATTAGATCTTATTTTGTTCATTGCAACAAAATATGAGTTCTTGAATTTGAAAAGTAGATATTGAACTGCCATAATTAAATAACTGTGTATCTATGGTTATAGCCACTAAAATTGTTTGAAGAAAATTTTTATAAGAAAGGTGAAGTGTAAACATTTACCTTAAATTTTGCTTTTGCAAAAATAGTTAAGTGATTATAGAAAAAAGAGTATCTTTTAAAATAGCTCTTAAATAGTTGGTAGGCATATCTATGTGCATATATGTATGCACTATATATATACATATATATGTATACACATATACATACATACACATACATAATTTGGTTTTTAGAAAACCAAGTGTTATGAATTCTGGTTTTCCTTAAAATCTAATAGAATTTCACTTTGAGAGGAAAATTTCCTAAGTAAAACTGAAGTCATTGACCTTTTGGCACAATAAGAATTCCTGCTTCTAGGAAGACAAAAATCAGAGGAACTTATATAAAAAAATTCTCATATAGTTTCCTGGACACCAGCTAAAGTAAAGCCACATTTCTTGATATAAAGGTCAGGTCACCTCCTCTGCTATCAATATAAATTAAAGAACTGAGACATTTTCTATAAATTTCAATGAAGGAATAGATTTTTCTTTCTATTATCTGTATATATCAGGTGTACTTTTAAAAAATAATTCTCAGTTATCTAGATGTTTTCTTTACATCCTAATTATTTTACTTGGTTCTGCCAAACATATTGGGTATAATGAAACAAAACAAAAGAACAAAAAGGAGCAAAAGCCTTTGTAACAAAAGAGATTTTATTACTGTAGTAGGCATGTTTCAAGAGCCTAGTATGTGGAAGGATCAGAAAGGGATGAAAATATTCTTCCTAGTTGGCTGTCTTTGTTTCATGACATAATCAATCACCTGGCTCTGCACCAGATAACAGAGTCACAGCAGAAATAAATGTCTACCACAGTGGCTAACAAAGCCTGGTGGCCCACTACAATATTCAGGGAAGCTTTAAAAAATAGCAGTGCCTGGGCCGTACACCCAGTAATATGAATTTAATTTATCTGGGATGAGGCTTGGGCATCAGCATTTCTTCAAAGCTTCCTAAGTGATCTAATGTTCAGTCATTGTTTAATAGAGACTCACTGGTCTATAGCTAGAGGAGATAATGAGAAGAGCCCAAGTGAACGTGGCTACTAAGTTTTTTGTGTTGGTTACTGGGGGTTCTGCAAAGATACGGTATCAATAGAGATTCTAATTAGTAATAAAAAGCCTGCTTATAAACCAGGCAGTTATTTGGCCAATTCTAAGCATAAGTACCAAGAGCAAGTCATGATTAATATATATAGGTAAGGAGCTTAAATACATCTACTATAGTTGAATGTGTCCCCCAAAGTTCATTTACTGGCAACTTAATCCCCAGTGCAACTATGTTGAGAGATGGGAACTTTAAGAAGTGATTAGGTCCTAAGGGCTCTGCCCTCATGTATGGATTAATGCCATTATCATAGGAGTGGGTTGGTATCATAGGAGTGGGTTTCTAATAAAAAGGATGAGTCTGGTTCTCTTCCTACCCCTACCCCACGCAAGTTTTCTTGCCATGTGACACCTTTCACCATATTATGGTGCAATGAGAAGGCTCTCACCAGGTGCAGACCCTCGATCTTTGCCTTCCCAGCCTCTGGAACTGTAAGCCAAATACAATTCTATTGTTTGCAAATTACCTAGTCTGTGTTAATGCATTATAGCAGCAGAAAACGGACTAAGAAAATGCCTAAAGAGGGATTGCAAAGTTATACCACTTTCATTTTAAAATCATTTCTCATGTGCTATTATTCTAATTTCAAATCTAACTTTACTTTCAATTTTTATTTCTGGTTCAAACTGGGGCCTCCTGATGTTAGAAATGCAAGGTCTATTCTAAGTCTTAGTTCATTAAGGCCCCTGAAGAGTCAGATGAAACTTATTTGACCTAAATCTCTTTATGAGATTTCTTGGAGTTAATGTTTTTTTCCTGGAGCATATCCCAGAAAAAATACCTAATTGAGGCTCCCCAATCTGATTTTTATTTTTCCATGCATTTTGGATTTTCTACGGCTATTCCCCTTTTACAGCTCTCCCTCCCTGAAGTTACTGTCTCTGGCCTCATTTTTTTAGCCTTTTTTAGGCTACCTCCTGTTCCCCTACTTTTCCAACCTAATGGGATGCCTTTTCTCCCAATTCCCTCACCCTCCTCCCCAACATGCATAAACACACAGAAATTGAGATTGGAACAATTTTTGCAACCATATGGTAGGTCTTTTTAACACAAATAATTTTATCTCTATACCTATGCTATTTGTTTTCCACTTTAACATGTGAAATCTAGTGCTTCCTCTAATCTTCACATGCTTTGAGGGTAAGAGTCTCCCTCTCCCCCTTTTTTCTTTTTGTCACATTACCTTAACCCCCAAATAATGAAAAATATTCCACCTTTTCTTATACCTACCCTCCCAGACATGGTTACAAATTTGTGTAATGAAGACATGTGGATTTCTTATCAGTTAGCAAGGAGCTTTATAAAAAATAAAATTATGAGGTTTATTTTGAAAAGGATGAAAGCACATCATTCAAGATGAACCTTATTAATTGAAATAAAACATCAGTTCTGGATTTTTTTGAACAATACCGTATTTGCTTTGTTTTTGGTTCCTTGAACATTTTTTCAAAGGAATGCATGCTCATTATTTATAACAAAACATTTATATTTCAAAAATGGATGGCCCTTGGCCTACCCTCCCTGTCCTTCAATTCAGGCATCCAAAAGCAAACATTTTCAACTCCTTTATCTGTTTCTTCTGGTGGTCACTTTCATATTTTCAATGATATGTGTCTATACTTATTTTTCTTGCTCAACT